>JAAGKR010001705.1:36442-109835 GCA_011419295.1 Clarias macrocephalus
GTGTCTGTGCCCTGCGATGGATTGGCATCCTGTCCAGGGTGTACCCTGCCATGTGCCCGAAGTCTCCTGGGATAGGCTCCAGGCCCCCCGTGACCCTGAATACAGGATTAAGCGGTATAGATGATGAGTGAGAGTGAGTGAGTGATTCATAGGTCAGTGTGTGGCTTAACAAAAAAAAAAAAACATTTCTCTGAACTGGACTGAAAATGAGAGGCAAAAACTTGCCAAAAATGAGAGACAAAAAAAAAAAAGTCTTTCAGGAATCTTCGAGATGTATTCCTTAGGACTATGATAAAGAAATACAAGTCTTGTACCAAATTAGCGAATAAACAAAGGCCTATCTATCTCCACTAGGTGGTGGTAATGTAAAAAAAAACCCGAAGAATACGTAATAGAAGAAGAAGCCCACTTCATACTACCACACTAACTAGTACACTTTTGCAGTATGCTACTTGTTCCTCTAAAATATAATCTCAACATATATTGGCAGTTTCTCTATACTACTAATAGAGTAGTCGGTGCACAAATAAAGCTCGCAAATGGTGACAGTTCAGTCAGTGTTTACATATAATAGCTCTGGAATACTGCTTAGGCATAACATTTAGCACAGTAGTATGCACGCGACCTAGCGCATAAGCTAACAAGCGGTCGTGGCTTACGCGCTAAATTTGAACTCTGAGGTAACGTACTATCTAGCCCACTGGACAGAGCTGGTCAGTTGGTTATTTACCGTTTACTACGTGTGTGCTGTCATGGTGACCGTTGAATAAAATCTGAAGATGCTGCGCACTCGGAGAACTGTAACGGCGAAAGTGTACAAGGAACCGAGCACGGACGATGACCCGTAAGTAACGTTTCGTTTAATTCAAACTGTTGTTAGTGTTGAACTTAGACTATAGTAAAACAAGCCAGTTCTATGTAAATAAATATTAACAACAGGGAAATATTTGTATGTCGCATAACCAGCTCAGGGAGTGAGGAGGAAACGGAGGAATGGCGGCCAGAGGAGAAGACCGGAGGAAGAGGAAGGAAGAAGAAAGGTGAAACAGCTGAGAAGAAACCTGTGTCTAAACGAGCAGCCAAACCTAAAGAGTCCAAACCAAAGGCTGAGAGAAAGCCCAGAGCTCCAAGGACTCTTAAAGTAAAGGAAAGTGTCAAGAATGTGAAAGAACAAGTGGAAGGTAATGCAGACTTGCAACAAGATGAATCTCTGCCACAAGTACGAGTTAAGCAAGAGGTAAGACTTTGTGTTTTGTTTATATATTAAAGTGCACTAATCTCAGTTTTAGGAGAAGACATCACTGTAATCTCTAGCATTTAATATCTGTTGATGGGATTTCTGGGCTAATGTTTAATAAAGGAAGTTTCATTTCTTATTAATTTTTGGAAAACAGGTTTATCTTGATCAGGGCTCATGGGAACAGTGGCTCAAACAATTTAAGCTGCAGATTACTGGGTTTGTGATTGGAAGGTCTGGGGTTCAAGCCCCAGCACTGCCAAGTTGCCACTGTTGAGCCCATGAGCAAGGCTCTTAACCCTATCTGCTCCAGGGGCGGTGTATACTTGCTAACCCTGTTCTCAGTCCCCAGCTTCCGAACTGGAATGTGTGAAAAATTTCTATTTCCATTTGGGATTAACAAAGAACTCTATAATAATAATAATAATAATAATAATAATAATAATAATAATCCAACTTGCTTACTGCTAAGCTTTTAGGAGGATGCCAGAGGTTTTGAGGCAACAGTGTGTTGGCAACATGCAAGGGTAGCTCAGTGGCCAGTCAAATCTGATCAGAAGGTTCCAGGTTCAAACCCAACCATAAAGTGTTGCCACTGTTGGGCCCTTGAGCAAGGCCCTTAAAACCCAGAGTATTTTAGCCATTTTTGTTTCATTGTTTTTAAATAAACATACTTGAATATAGGGTTTGTGCAGTATAAAGTTACACATCCTTTTTCATCACAACCTAGGCAATATGATTATCTGAATTTTATTTCATTTTAAACAACTATACAAAAATGGCTGAGCAAAAAATGAAGAAAAAAAAAGGATTACATAGGTGAAGAAATAGCACAGATACACACAATCACGTTTCTTTAGTTGTTTTCAGTTGTGTTTCTATGATTAAAAAAAATGCTCATTTTGAGAGTTCTACATTTTTGCAGCATCATCTCCATATTCTGGTAGTGGTAAAATTTGCACTTTTATAGAAGTAATGATAACTTTCTACCTGACATATCTGAAAACCCAAATGCACAGTTTGATATCTAAAGCCTCTCTGTTAACAAACATTGGCAAGGCTTTCATTAAACACACACACACACACACACACACACACACACACACACACACACACACTTATAAATTTTTTGTATTAATTGTATTAACACCATTAAACCCATGCTGTGTTACTGGCACAGATCTGTCCTGTTTGAGTTTTAAGGGTTCAACTCCTCAGATGTGTAATGAGACCAAATGTAAGTTGCTATTAGAGAAAGGAGAAGAGAAAAGTAATTAAGATTTTCATGAGGGATGAATCCTCATGCTTATGCGCTGGCATTTGGGATAGTAAACGTGACTGCCCTTATATACATCATGAGCAACAATGAACCTGTTTTAACAGTCAGTGGTCATTCGAACATGAAGTCTTTATATGGTTATGTTGTCTTTCCTTAGTTTTTCTTTCGGTTTTTGGCCTTGTGTCAGAAATGCCACTGTTGCTGATTTTATCTTTCAGAGGCAGTCCATCAGGATGGACAAGGTGCTCAGCACCAATGCCATCACGCACGAAGAGCCATCGTCCAGTACACAGTTCTGTGCGGTGAAAAAGGAAGAGCCCGTGGATGACTTTACTTTTGATGAGCATGTGCAGAAACGGCAGAAGACCACAAGCGCGCCACAGGGCAAAGCGGTCAACTGGAAGTCTGCAAATACTTTACGGGAGGAACTGCAGATGTATTGGGATCCCATTCAGGTGAGATCTTAAATTAGACTCATTTCTTATTGTGATAGAAAATGAAAAATCATTCTCCTTTAGACCTTGTTGAAATCAATCATTTTCCAACTTTAAAACTATAAATCAGCAACTTTATTTTAAAATGCTCACATGTGGAATAATTTTGAAGCTTTTCTCATATGCATTTATCATCTTTATAATGTGTTTACAAAAATCATTCAGTAACTATTATAATAGCAGATTTTAAAAGGTGTGTGCATGTTTGCTTAATATTAAGGTTTTAGCTGAGAAGAGTGGAGTGGAGCAGTGGGTCTGTAGCAACATTGCTCAGCTCCTGCGGGAGGAGAACACGATCCCGTTCATCGTGCGCTACAGGAAGGAGCTTATCAACCACATGGATGCGGACGCTGTGAGGGACGTGCAGCTAGTTTTCGAGGAGCTCTGGTGAGTGGGCCAGGGGAAAAATCTGAAGCAGTGTCAGGTCCAGATTATTACGAAAAGTTAGAAGAGAGGGTGTACTGCTAATTTGGAATTTCTGATGCTTGGAAAAATGTTCATAGTTACTTCTTGTAGTAGTTTCTAAAATTTCTAAAAAGATCTCAGTGAGACTAAATTGGCTGAACCTTCTTTGTTTAATAGGTTAATCAGTTACTCAAATACTCACCAAGGTTAATCAATTGGTGTACTCACATGTTTGTTTCACACGTTTTTAAATGGAAGATTGTATTGCTTTTTTGCACTTTGTTATACAAAGTTTACGAATTACAAAATAATAAGCAAAAGAATTTTAACAGCTTAAGATGTTATACTTTATGCATTAGTTGACTGTTTATAGTGAAAGGGTGTGTGTGTGTGTTTGTTAGCTCAGTGGCAAAGAAATCTCAGTCTATCACCCAAACCTTAAAGAAGGAAGGATGCTTGACCTCTGAACTTGAGAAAGCTCTAAAGAACTGCAAAAGTGCTGACGAACTGGAGCATGTGGTCAGGATTTACACTCTGCTTGTTATGTTCACTGTTTATCGTTATTTTTAGAATATATAATTTTATAAATTTGAATGGAAAATAGTAACACTTTGGACTTTACAGTATGCACCATATAGGAAGGGAAGTAAGTTGTCAAAGGCACAGCGAGCGAAGCAGCTTGGTCTTGAGCCTGCAGCTCTAGCTCTTCTACAGTCACCCCAAACCCTTAATCTGTGCTCCTGGATCCAACCCAACACTGAAGGTAGGGAGCTTATTAGGTTATGAATGACTTTTAGGATAATTTAATTAATTTACATTATAATTAAACACAGAGGTGTGTGTCTGTATATACACAGACACACACCATACGAGCAGCATTATGCTCTATGTAATGTTTGTCCATAGAAGCTATATCACCTAAGGGGTGGGTCAGGGATGAAACAGTTTTTCACAGCAAGTTTCTGCTAGCTTCTTATGGGAAGAACTAAGCCATCTGCTTTTTGTGGTGTAAACAAATTAATGACATCATTCTACCAGGGGCTCCTTTGCACAATGTACTGTAAAGAGGAATATTGTCCTCATATGTTTTAGCCACTCTGCTGTAAAAAAAATGTACAGTATTAAAACAAAATGCCAAAATGATTGTATGTACGAGAGTAAGTTAAAAATCATCCGCATACCAGTTATATTAAAACTTCTGTTGGTCACAGTCTCATCAGCCCTTTCCATTTCCATTCCATTCTATCAGTTTATTTGTAAATGCAGTGTGAGCATAAATAGATTCTCCACTTATTTATTTACTTATTTATTTGCATAAAATAACAACATTGCTGGAAAATTGATGCTTGCAGATTTCTGGGATTCTCAAGAGCCAGTATTGAAAAATCTTTTGATTTAATCCAAAATTTGAATTAAATGCAGATGACTCTAACCAATGACTGATCTTGCTCCATTGGACTTTCAATTGGATGGTCCCCTGAAAGTAGCTCTAGAAGGACAAATAATTACTTCTGATGAAGAAGTGCATTCGTGGCTTGCAGCTCATTTTTAATGAGGGAATATGACAGATGGACAAATGTATTGAAAAGCAAGAAGATTCTGTCAAAAAATAATGTATTTGACTTTTCAAAATGTTAATTAAAATAAGTTCTATAGCAAGAGTGTGGATGATTTTTGACTCTTCGTTGTAGAATCAAATCTTTTATTCAGCAATTTAGTCATTAGGGGGCAGCAGTGTACTGTATTTGGTACATCATGATCATTATCAACAACTGTAATGTCAGATTGCCTGTAGTAGTTTGTAAATGCTGATTTTTAAAATCTAAGTATGCCACACATTTTGTAAATGATTTGTCTATATTATTTATTTTATCTGATTATTAATGTTTTATGATTTAGTTGCATTATTTATATTGTGAAGTGTATTACAAAGTTTAAAAGTGTGTCTGCTTTCGCCAATACTTGAATGTAGTCTGTAATAAGTGTATGTATATTGCCGGGTCTCTAGGTGCCTCCACTCTTGAGGAGGTTGCTACAGGTGTTGAGCAAATTCTAGCTGATGTGATTGCCAAAGACAGCGAGACACTGACCTACATCAGATCACAGTGAGACACACATCTGATTTTACTTTTCATTTATTCATGGCATTTTCTGGTTTAAAATTATTATTGTTGTTGTTGTTTGTATTTAAAACTCAGCTATTTTAGGCAAAATAAGTAGGTTTGTGTTCCATTAGCATCAACAGTGCAACAGTGCTTTCAACTGACAGCACTGTTTAATTACACATGTGTGTTATTTGGGTTTCCCCTTGCAGGTGTGATAAGAGTGATGTGACAATCCAGTCTGCAGTATCAAAAACAGCTCTTAAAGAGCAGCAGCAGGCAGATCAGAAGGGCAAGCCTAAAGACATTTCAAACTTCAGCCTGTACAGTTCTTTTCGTTGTAGTGTCCAGCGAATCCAGCACCACCAGGTACAGACCCAGCCCTCGCTACTCTCTTTATAGTCTCAGGTCTGGAAGTACAATTTCGATCATATGTTCGTTTTCAGGTTGTTTAGGTAAAAATCGGACCTGGGTTGTTTTTAAAAACGGATAAATATGGTGATTTTTGTAAAAACAAATGTTTTTTTAAATAAGACATCTCAGACATTTTTTTATGTAAATGTTTTTACATGTGTAATCAATAAAACTAGCAAGTCATTCATTTATTGTTTATGATTATACTAATCCTCCGCATCCTGCTGGGTGACGCAAGAAAATAATCTACTGTTTTGATAATTTGTAATTGCCCAGCTGTTGGTGGATAGGGAGTATGTAGAACCTATTTGAATTTTCACATTTTAAAGTCTAGATTTATTAAGCCATAGATGTATATGAATTTAGAAATCTTACCATATTTTATATAAGCAAGCTAGGTTTAATTGGAATGTGCAATGCACCACATTTCTTTACACTGAATAATTTCCAAAAGGATTTAGCATTTCTTATTTATTTGCAAATTGTATTATTAAGGTTACTGTTTGATAATAGTGATCAAACGTAAGGCAGGCTGTCTTTAAAATAAATACTTTAGCATTGACTGTGCTGCTGACACTTGTATTAAAAAAATCATCTAAAGTATGTATTTATTAGGGCACTTGTTTATTTTTCTTCGTGTTAGTGACATGGTTTCTGTCTATATAGTAAGTCTTCTCAGCTTACCAAGAATTTCTGTGATTTTTTTTATTTTTATAAATGATTTAGTTTTTAGATCAATGGTACTTAACCTTGTGATTAACCAGCTAACATTATATCTAGCATTGTTTTTAAGTTAAATAAATTTCAGTACTCTACCAAATATCGTATGCACTTATCCTGCAGTAATATTATTACAAAAACAGGATGTAAAATGTGTAAAAAGTGAGTGCCCGATTTCTCTAAAAGTTTTCCTCCTCAAATGCCTCCAAAGTCTCGAAACGCAACTTGACAGTCAGGGCGCCGGTTGGGTGTCTGCAAGCACACGACTGTTTGCATTATTTTTCAGACTGGTGTAAGCTACATACAGGCAAAAAAAAAAAAAGACATAATGGATCAAAAGGATTTTTGTCAAGGTTGTACAGGGTCAACATAAAGTGTTCCATTATATTTTGCACAAAACCCACACTTGTTACAAACATGGTTTATTTCTCTAGAGGAAGAAAAACTGGTCTACAAAGTGCCACAACATTTCATGCTTCTATCTATAGCTTTTTCTGTGTTAGATGTAATTACTGCATTTAGAGAATATTTTTTAGAGAAATTTTTTTAGCAAGTGTGTAAGCATATTATATCTCCAGATATGTGGATATTTTTTTGTACTGTCCAGTCATATTGATGTAAAAATTCATGTTTGCCTATAGGTTTTTTGGGGTAAACTAGTATGTGTATGAAAAAATGTGGCATTTTCACTGATCCTTAGTACCACTTTCCAAAGTATTCCTCTCAGGGGAGTTTAGTCGTAGCACCCTTACTGCTGACACCCTGGTTACTCAGAGGTGGTTGCCAGCCACATGTCATAGTGGCTTTTTAAAAAAAAATCCTGCCACCCCTTTCCTTTCGCCCCCTTTTCTATCCTCCAGTCATTCCAACTCTTCCCTCCTTAACATATGTGACATGTCCGTGTCCACATGCCTTTGGATTAGGGACTGAGATTGACAGGCATTTCTCCATGGTGACAGCTGCTTGTGGGCTCTATGAGGAATAAGGGAAGGGTGGCATGAGGATGAGTGAGTGAATGAATAAGTGGTAAGGGCCTTTCTCCTCTGAAGCATTCGAGATGGCCACCCTTGTTAATCTGGTGATTTGGACTGTCAGCAGCTGTTAATTTGAGCTGCCTGTGACCTACACGCTGTGTCACTGTGGCAAAAACGAACCTTTTTGTAGCTTTGTTAACATGGAACAGTGTGAGATGTGTTGTGACAGGAGGCACATGTACTTGATTTAGCACTTCGGCAGAGTGTGTGCTAAAACCAGATTTTTGTGAGCAATTGTTTTTATGCACTAGGGTTGCAAGCATGTTAACAATAAACAATCGATTAATCTATATTAGTGGCAACGAGACTCACATTTTTATAGCTTCGCAATCCCAACGAATTAGTTATGCGAGACAAATGAATAAACACCAAACAGTTTAAATAGGCAGAATTTAAATATATATATAATAATTGGTGGTGTAGCAGAAAATGGTCTAATCAGTGATCCATCCGGATTGCTCCTCACTTCTGCACGCATTTGAATCATGGATTAATTGCAAGTTCATCACAGAGCAAAACAGTTTTTTCTGCCACTGTCAGGCGTTATTTATTTAGAATGTAGTATATTTTGGCCATTTCTTATTTTGCTTATGCACAAAGTATATTTTGTCTAGTTTAAATGTGCTAGCCAATGCTGAAAACCCGCAGACTCAGATTTTAAATAAAGAAATAGATAAATTGGCGACACAGTGGCGGAGTGGTTAGCACTTTGGCCATGCACCTCCTGGGTTGAGTGTTTGATTCCTGCTCATTGTGTGTGTCTGTCTCTGTGCCCTGCCATGGATTGGCACCCTTTCATGCCCCATGCCCGAAGTCTCCTGGAATAGGCGCCCATGACCTTGTACACAGGATAAAGCTGTATAGACGATGAATGAAAGTCAATAAAGCAACAGGCCAAATAAACTGCAGAAGCTTCATATGATATTAGCTTAACTTTGGAATGTGTATTTTATTTTATTATTTTTTTGCGCAATATGAATGGTTTTGGAATTTGGCTTCGATTACTTGTGTTGTATTCCTGTTCCAGTTGACACTTTTCATTGACTGTCTGCAGAGCAGAGAAATTTATAACGACCCAGACCTTTTGTAATGTACTGTACTTGTATATACTTTAATTTTAATTTAAGACAGACCTGTAAAAATCTGAAGTATAGTTTTAAAACCACCTTGGGGGTGTGCTGAGGTAATATCCTAGTGGCAGATCTTTTGCTATGGGTTCCGGGTGGGCCCTCCATGGATCGGACTTGTTTGACTGGTGCATTACAGGGATGCTTGATTGGATTGGGATGTGGGGAATTTGGAGGCCTGATCAACAACCGTGAACTTTTTGGCTGCTGGGCCCTGTATGTGGCTATGATGTGATCTGGTGCCTTCTTGTCGTGGCTAGCAATAAGATTTTTGGCCGTTTGTGGTACTTTTTTTATTTTTTTATTTTTTTATTATTTTTATGGGAACGGACCAGATGGGCCAGCCTTCGACCCAACTGTTCATATTGATAGATAATCAGTGCTATTCAATGCATCAGGTGATGGTGTTAATGTTATGTCTGATCAGTGTATTAGATTTATTTAAAACCGGAGGTACATAATTGTTGGCAAAATTGTAGGAACAGCATCAACTTGCACTGAGAATTCAGTTTTTCACTGTTTCTATTTTCAGCATTTCACAGATTTCATATAATTAGATCAAATTATATTTATCTCAGTCATATGCTTGAGCAGTTAAGGTCCAAGATCCCAGCAGTGCTGGGTTTTAGAACTAGTGATCTTTCAAACAGCAGTCCAACGTTTTAACCACTGCACTAGTACTGCCTCTAATTACATTTTTAAAGATATACCTACTCTTAGATATAATGTTTGAAAGATGGACAACAGCTTAAGTGCCAGTCATGCTATTTTCCCTATTCTTGTTCCTGTTGTACTTTCACTTGTGTATCAGAAAACATGAAATGATTGTCTAGGAATGCTCTAAAGCAATTACTGTATTTCCATCTGCGTGGTCCATTTAGAATTTGTCACTTAAATAAATCTAGTTTTTCCTCTCTTTCTTTCTAAAAACTAAGCTCTTATTTATCTTGTACTGAGAATAGTCACCAGTGTATCTTAAACCCCATGTTGTGTATGTTTGTTTTTCTGTGTGAAAAGATAAGGAGTGAAAAGTTCAGCCATTCCTTTTGTTTATGTTAAGGCCTTCCACTTGCTCTTTTCCATGCCTATTCCTTCACGTTATTTGGAGAGTAAATATTGAATCGGAATCGCTGTCTTTAGAATAATATTCGTTCCTGTAGCATACATTCCTCATATTTTTTCAATTATGATTTCATTGTTATTGAAGAACATGATATCTTAAATATGTAGCTTTCCACCCATGCTTATGCAATGAAAGACCTTATTCTGGTTTTTCACATCTTATTACAAGCAAAAAAAAATTAAATCTGAGGTATTACAGTAGTCTGGGCGGCATGACATTTTTTTAAACTGGTTTTGCCCTTCAGAAAATGTGTATCTGCTATTAAATTGTAATCAAAGTGTCAGTATTTTGCTAATTATAATCTATTTTTTGTTTTTATGTATTTGTTACCATATTCCAGCTGTAATTGATATAGGTTTAAATTAAAATGTTATTTCAGATAAGTCATTATGGTTGTAGTAAAAGCTCATATACAGGCACATGCATTCCAGACATGCCATATAAGCAAATAAAGAGATTAGAAATGTGGTGTTTAACAATGCAGAACAAATAATCATTTGAATCATATGATGGTGAAATTTCAGGGGTCGGAGACTTTATTTGACATTGATTCAATTAAGGTCAGGCGTCCATGCTTTGAAAGTCTTTTTCACTGAGAAGTTGCACAGTACAGTTTCTCAGTAAAATGACTAGCTGTGTTACAGACAGACAGAAGCTGCTGAGGAAATTAAACTTCATCATGACTGCATCTTAAGTGATAACAGTAACATACTTGTTTCTTGAATATTACACAATGTTAAATTTTAACTAGAACTTATTAAATGCACAACATTTAAATCTTTAAAAAAATTCAGTATGCGCTGGCTTAGGTGCAATAACCCACAAAACACTCTTTCTATTACTCTTTTATTTAGATGAGATGCTTCAAAGGTTTAAGCTAGACTGCCAAGCGTTGGCTTTACTTGGTAAGGTTTAAAATATGGACTTTATTGCAATTTAAAATCTTATTGTTTACTTTTGGTATACATTTTTGCCTTGGCGTGAGGGAGAACCATAAATAATTGTTGCTCTCTAAATGAGGATTGTTGTCACAGTGTGAGAATTCTCCTGTATACATACATTTCATGTGTGTCTGTTTAGCCCCTTTCAGACATGCACTCCTTTCAATAAGTCTGATGGCAAATTAAGTTGTTAGCTTCGTGTCTGACGGAGCACCCTGGTCATTTTGACGTTACAAGTAGTAACCTTCACACAACACTTTCAGCACAGATAGCCCACCCAAGATTTTGATGCGCTGACACAGGAAATGGTTATATGTAACAGACCCAGCAATAATAAAAGTGAACAAGTGACTCATTAAAAGCTGTCAGGTATTTTTTATTGTTTTATGCTGGAAAACGTGTTGTCGGTAGTGAGTTTTTCAGGTAGTAACTAGCAACTTCCAACTTTTACGGTGTCATGCTGAGTTTCCAGCTATGCCTCGGCAAGATATTATCAGTGTGATTTCTCAACCCTGGCCCAGCCTAATCCCAGACGCTGTTTGGAAGCTGCCAGTGTGACTGCACAAAGTATTTTTATAATACACACAAATGTATAGAAATTGGTCTGGCTTCGTATATTGTTTGTATATGCAGTTATATATGTAGACATGATATGCTGCAGAATATTGAGAGAATGGCAAATAGACTCTCTGCCACAGTTGTGGGCATATCTGAAAGAAAGTGAGGGTAACGTAAAAACGACCAATGTTTGAATGAACAAAGTCACTTTAGCCGTCTGTTACATATACATATCTGTACAGGCCTTTTGTGAGCATATTTATTATTATTATTATTTTTTATTATTATTATTATTATTATTACTACAGCCTTTTTTTCTTAATAAATAAAACCATCATTTACATCATTTGCATGTTGGATTTACTTGGGTTATCCTTTTGTAATAGTTCTTTTTTTTTTTCTTTCTTTTTTTAAGCAATCTCCAATCGTTTAAGTGTGAGAAATACTCATGACCATTTAAAATCAGGAAAGGATAAATACTATTTTACAGCACTGTATGCCCTCCATAAGTAAAAAATAAATAAAGGGGGGAAAAAAAAAAGAAAGATTCATTCCCATTTGTAATCCTCAAATATAACTTGGCAGACCATTATTTTGAAAAAATCAGCAGCGAGTTTAACACAATAAAAATACATTTAATTTTAATCCCTTTTTAGCTTTTTGTATAACAAATTTCAAGTATCCCTGAGATCATATTTCCTCTCCTGTATTATTAAAAAACCCTTTGTACAGAACCTGGGAGTAACTTAAATTTTGCTCTAAACAGTATTTTAATTATTTTACAATATACCAAATCATTAAACAATACATCAGTATGATCCTAATGACCAACCTTAATTTTAGGTTTTTAGTCTTTTTGTAAAATAACTATTGAGTTTATTGTTGTTTTAAAGGTCGACCCCCACAACTCAACACAATAAGATAAGTAAGGAAGCATGAGTGTACACTAAATTATATGCAAATTATATACGGTTATAATTTTTGAATACATCCCTGTATTTGTACAAAATTGCTAATTGCATTTTCTCTCTTGTTTGTTGCTGTTGCTCTTTTTGGTTTGAGTCTAATTTTTTCTAGTGTCATCACAATGAGAGAACTTATGTTAAGATAGAATGCGTATTTCTGAAGGATGATCCAGCTTGCTTCTACCCAGGGAGGCTGCTGTTAGATTGAGGTTGCATAGAGTGATCGCTAAGGGTTTTCTTCCTTTTTTGAACTCAAACTATTTTTCCCCCTTTCTTTCTCTCTTTTGTGAAATGTGCTGTTGAGAGTATCCATGCTTTTGATATGATGGTAAAGAATCTGCTGATCTGAGCATTAGTATTTTAAGAAAGTGAAGGGTGTGCTGTTGTCTTAGTGGTAGGATTTATGTATGTATGTATGTACAGTATGTACAGTATGTTGGGGGTTGGTGGCAACTTGGCATTTGTCAGCTTTACTCTTCTGCTTCAAGCCTTGATTGATGGATTATCTCAACCCTTTTCTTTATTTCCTCTGAAAGGTTTTCCTCAGAAAAGGTCAGACATTTAAAACTATTTGCTTAACAGCATGTCACTTTTCTTTAGAGGACTAGCTAGGGAAAAGTGAGAGATGCAGGGGTGTGTGTGTGTTTGTGTGTTTCTTGGTTGGGACGAAAGTGAATCATCTGACACCTTTGACCTTGTGGGGATATTTGAATTATTTATTTATTTATTTATTTATATAAAAACTACACATTGTATTTTAGAAGACTAAAACCTAGAATGTTTCTTTTTTTTTATTTTTATTTTTTGTAATTTACTGTGGTTTGGGTGGATTAACACACAAACCACTGTTTCTTTGTCTCTCTTATTTATGCTTTCTGATGTTATGCCCTGAAAGTCTAAGCTAGCAGTTCAAGCGCCGGGTGTACTACGTGAGGTTGGAAAATGTGAGCTGTACAGTAATGTCCATTAGTCACAGAAGTTAAGGGTAGAATTAGCTTAAGGTCTAGACATGGCATTCATTTATAAGATGTGTGTGTGTGTGTGTGTGTGTGTGTGTGTGTGTGTGTGTGTGCTTGTTTATGTGTATTGCCATTTGAGCTTGTTTTGGTAGGAAATAAAGATGTGGGTACCAACAGTGCGCTACCGTGCCAGGCTTTGTGTCTACTGTCTCTACAGGTTACACTCTTGTTTCAGACGCTGGCCATTAACAGAGGGGAGAATCTGAAGATTCTGTCAGTGAAGGTTAACATCCCCGAGTGGGTGAAGGCTGACTTCTGCAGGTGGTGTGTCAACGTCAGGTGAGTGTCCCACCTAGAAAATGGACTTAATATACTCAAATGTGTGTGCACACAAACATACTCAAATGTGCATACACACGCTCACACACACGCCACACCATCCTATTTGTTTTTGCTATTTTTCAAATTGTCAGTTATGGTGAAAGATCGCTTAAATATTTGCCATTTCCCAAGACTTCAGCATTCCAAACTTTCATGTTGTAAACAGTTCTTTTGATCATTTATTTTCTATTAGTGGCTTAGCACTCTTGGTTGTGACAAACACAATTTTATTTCTAGCAAAAAACACACACAAAGCTTAAATATAATAAACATATGAACCACAAAAACTTTCCCAAAGCTAAAACACTATTCTGCAGGAAAACCTTTTATAAAGTAATTGTGTTAAAATTTTTGTGTGTGTGGCATGTAGGTGGAGGCCACAGGGGTTTGCACGTCCGGAGCTGATGAAAATTTTAAACAGTGCTGTAGAAGACTCCTACAAAAGACGTTTGGTGCCCTTGCTCAGCAGAGGCTACAGGTATGCTTCATCATTAAAAGAAAAAAAAGTTTATTTCAAGCTTTTAAACAGAAAATTCACACTGAGTGACCTGAATATAAATGACCTAAATGATATAAATTAATTAACACGTGATCTTCATTACATGTTCTCTGTCACATGTTCACATTTTTTTCCCCATCAACATGTAGCGCTAATGGATTTTGACTTTGGTTAATGTTTTTGTTTACGTTTGATTGAGTGTCATGGATGTGTCTGACATTTCTCCTCCTCACCCACAAACTCTGATCAAATGGATAAAGTTCCAAATCTTGAAATTAATGTTACTAAACCCACCCACAGCATTATGCGTACTATGTGACTCTGCCATAATTCAGCACGACTTTGTTGTGTAGCTTCACTGCATTCTGGAATTTTTACCGTCTCTATTATTTCCCTGTTAAATTTCTTATTTATATGGCATTGAATGTCTTGAGAACGGTTAACTTGGATTATGTAAATGCAGCACCGACTAAGAAGTTGGCACCAGCCTTACTAAACACATCCAAATTATTTCAAGATAAATATTTTTGATGCATTTCAGGCCGATGATTTCCTTTAACTTTAGAAGTGCACTAAAGTACTGAATGTTCTCCTTACTGCTGTGTCTACCCCTCTCTGTCTCAGGACCAAGCTGACCACCAGTGCAGAGAAGGAGTCAGTTGCCATGTTTGTGCGTAATCTTCGACAACGGCTGTTGGTGTGCCCTGTTCGCGGGTGTGTCCTCATGGGCGTGGATCCTGGATATCGCCATGGCTGCAAACTGGCAATCCTCTCACCCACCAGTAAGATCACACTGTCCAGCTAAATATGTTAAATTATAGATTTCCAAGTCTTAAAATGGAGAATTTGTTTTTAGAGTGCATGGAAATGTTGAATGTTTATTCTATGTTTTTGTTGGTGCTGAATGCACACTGAGGCACATACAGTAGGAAAACTTGGAGTTGATTGATGGAAAGACAGCTTTATCAAATACCAGAAATGGAATTTGGCATATTTGAAAATAAGCCCAGATATATTTTTTTCATCTCTGTTGTTAGTGTTCAAATGTAATTTTGGTTTACACATTGTGCACATTGCAGGCCACTTGGATTCTTCCACGTCCGCTCTAGGTAGCCATGATCTCAGTTTGTGTACAGGGACATTGTCTTACAGATTTGCCCCTCTTAGTTCCAGTGAAGGGGAATCTTAATACAAGAGCATACCAGTACTTCCTATACAATGTGGCAACAGTTTGCAGAGGAACCACCTATAGGTGTGATGGTCAGGTAACCACAAACTTTAGCCGTTTAGTGTATTAACATATTTAAAGGCATACACATTGTGGTTGGAAATCAAGCAGAATAAATTTTCATATGTTCCATGTTTTGGTTTAAAATGTGTTTATTAAATTCTGGCATTACATTTTTTAATCATCATGTTTGTAAATGATGTTGGTAATTATGTAGTAGTATTAGTAAGACAGACAGTGTCTGCAAACTAAATAGTTGTGGATGTAATTGTAAAATGTTAGTCATTTGGTATTTCAAACAGTACTGTGCGATTGCTAGCCAGAGGGTCGTACGCACTGACTGTACCATCTCTCTGGATGAGACTCCACGCTGTGCATGGTGCACAGCCACCTCGCAGGTGTCTGATCGGCCTGGTGGGTGCGTGTCATTTGACTTCACCATGCTTTTGCCCTCTCTGCCCTGAAGCAGCACCACACGCATCTGTACACTTCGTGCCAGGCTCAGCTTGACCATGACAGGTCTGTGGGTGTGTCATCAAACAGACTTCTGCTGTCTGACAGTGTCCAGTAGGATTACTGTCTCTCAAGCAGAAGCAGAGCTGTCTCTCTTTGGAGGGCTGAGAGCACTTTGTTGACTAGTCAAAAAAGAGTGTTTGAAGAGTAGAAAAAGTTTGAGCTTTTGTGAGTGTGTATCTTCTATACTGTGTTCTTATTGTCTTGTTAAAGTTTATTGTATTTATTTACTTATTTATTTACGCTGTCTGTCTTTGTTAACGTCTTAGGTCAAATCCTGCACACAGATGTGGTGTACCTGCATGGCTCAGGCAGGAACAGAGAGGCTGACAAACTGCGCCACCTCATGCTTAAACATAGGTACTGCAATACTGAAAACACTTTTTGATAGAAGTTTCAGTTCTTATCCTGTTTTTATTATTATTTTTTGCTAATGCTCATCTCCACATTCTGGGTGAAGCACACGGGTCTTTTTACAGGGTGTTTAGTGTATGGTTTAACCAGTTTGTTAGACAGATGAATTTTACCTTCGTTTTTTTTATTCTTCTAATGAACATAAAAGAACTAACAAATACCAAATGAAAACTAAATAAACATTGCTGACCTTAAGTCTTAAACACACAGTTATATGTTTAGTTAGTTATGTAGACTGTTTATTTCATTTCTATTGCCTTAGTGTGGCTTTGGAAAAGATTGTCAAATTTCCCAGAAATAAAATTTCAGAGAATTACTTGCATGCAGTTATTTTTAAAACAAACAAACAAAAATCTTGTAACTAAATTATTAAATAACAGGTTATTATTTAATGTACCATTGTACCAAAAATGTTATTAAGCTGTTTTGAGATTTGATATTCCTAAGTGAAATACTGTGTGTTCAGCACTGACCAAGCTACACTATATGGCCAAAAGTATCTGAACACTTGAAATCGGACACATATTTGATTCTTCTCCAAATCTATACCAGAAAGGCAGGAACATTCAAATGTATAGGATACCTTTGTATGCTGTAACAACCTCAACTGCACTAAACCTCTTAGGGATGAATTGGAATTTTGACCACACAACAGGGCTCTTCATCCAACATTGGTGTCTGACCTCACTAATGCTTTTGTGGCGGAATGAACAAAAATCCCCACAGCCATGCTCGAACATTTGTGTAAAGACTTCCCAGAAGAGTGGAGGTTTTCACATGTCCATAAAACTTTTGTTATATTTTGGATATTTGTGTGACCACAAACATTTGGCCATATAAGTGCATAATGTGAGAGGTGGTTGATTTATGGCCAAGTGAGTGTGTAATTCAGTGTAAGTGAATCAAATGACGTGTATAATTATTGTATTTGCATGAAATGTGATACTGTACATTCTTGGCTAGATGAACACATTTATTGCCGATTTCCAGAATATTGGTTTCTATGTCCCCATATTTATTATGAGCCCATATATTTATTCAAATGTAGACACTTAACAAAATCAAATTTATCAAATGTCAATTTATGAGACAAATACATCAAACTCCAACCTGAAACCTAAACACACACATGTGAAAGTTGTTTTTCTAAGCCTCACTTGCATTAACAAGATTTTGACATTTCTTTCCCCTCCTTCACCCTCTCAAATCCAGCTGCCAG
The DNA here is from genome assembly GCA_011419295.1 of Clarias macrocephalus. Lineage (NCBI taxonomy): Eukaryota > Metazoa > Chordata > Actinopteri > Siluriformes > Clariidae > Clarias > Clarias macrocephalus. The sequence goes on from JAAGKR010001705.1 coordinate 54,055, forward strand.
ACTGTTGTCATAGGAAATGGCACAGCATGCAGAGAGACTGAGTCTTTCTTTGCTGATCTCATCAAAAGTGGCTTTTTCAAACCTTTGGATGTGTCCTACTGGTAAGTGTGGAAATGTACTTCTTGCCCTTAAACAATGACCCAGTGTCAGTTTGGTTGTTTCTGCTTAGAAAGCGTCATATGAAAACTGCTGCCGGAGAGCTGATCCTAATCTGGTCATAAAAAACAACACTTAAGTAAAGCTCGGCATCAACCTTTATTTGTTTGAAGTGATCAAGTTCTTCCTAGAACCTTGTGCATGTACAAACCAAAGTTGAAAACGCACGGTCAATAAACTCCCAGTGGCAGGAAAATAACAACTAAGGGAACATGTGGGAGTAGATGAAATAAAGATGGTCTGCAGTGTGTAAGGCTTGTGGATTTTAAATATCTGGACCTTGTTTGACTGTCTTTAATTAAAAACAAATATTTCTCACCACCCTTCAAACCAAAGCTTGTCCAGCATACTCTCGTCCAACTCAAATATCAGCTGGATTTGGGATCGTCTCATTCTCTATCTAGCCAGACCTGTGTTTGTTGACTTTTGGTTCGAACTGGAGGCCTGCCCAGAACCGCTCTGAAGTGGCCATCTATGGAGTGCAGCATTGGTGGTTTTGGGTATTGCTCACATATCTGAGTGTAGCTTGGATAGATCTTCCTTAGTAATTCTCAGCGAAGCACAGTGCGTCAAACCTGACATTCATTGCCCTCCACAAGTGGATCCATTTCAACCTCCATTCTAAAATGGAAGGAGAAGATTTGAGATCTCTACAAAACCAATACTGCATCTGCTGTCAGACACAGGGTGCCCATGTTTTAGCACTGTTTCTGGTCCTGTTAGAGACAGCCAAGTGTTCCTGAAAGCAAAATGCTAGTTGAAATAAATTATGCAGATTAAATATCTTATTCAGCAGCATAAAAAAATAAAAATAGGAATGTTGCTGTTTCAGCTTCTGTGACAGTCACGGTCAAACACCGAAAACATGTGAAGCAGATTTTAAAGAAATGTAAAATATTTAAATGTATTAAAATCTGAAGATCTGTATCTTAATGTATATTGCAGCAAAATAAGGCTGATATTCCAATTTTGACACACATTATGATGACAATTAAAACTGCATTTTTCTATCTATTAAATGTACCATTGTGTATTTAAATATATTTATCTAGGTCAACATCAAATAACTGGACAATTTTTTAAGATTATGTTTGTCAAGTCAAAATTATAAAAAATAAAAACTTTATTGACAAACTATACGTACTGTAAATTCCAGACTATATGTATACTATCTGTAATAAATTGTAGCCTTTTGCAATTAAATAATTGCATATGTCTGTACCCCAATTTAGATTTTTATATGATTAATTGTGCAGCACTACAGCAAAAAAAAAAAAAAAAAGTAACAAAATGTATCTTCACGCAACTTTAGCGTTCTCTTTATTTAATTTTTTTTTTTAACACATAAATGCAAAAACGCATGCATACCCAATTCTGTAACATTTGCAGGGGTACATTTATTTTTCTTCCAAACTCCCCACTTATTTTACTATACATGTTATAACCTGACTTGCATTTTTTTTTTCATTCCACTCAGTTAATCAGTGAATGAATAGTTCAGCCAGCACACCAAGTAACATGATAGACATGCTTTCATCAGCTTTTGTCAGTGGCCCATGTTGACCCTTATATTTTGAAATTCATCTGCTCTTTCTAGTGCGCTGTGGTTCTCAGGGGCCAGAAATCGACACATTACTATTGGAAAGTGCCTTGTCTGCTTTACCAAGTTTTTTCTATTGGTATATTTTTCTGTAATTAATCTAATAAATACATGGGCTTATTCTGTACATTTTTGAACTCCAGAGGTCTTTCCTGTTGTTTTAGATATTCTTGTCTTGAATTCAGACCGGGAAGTTTATTTTGCTTTTTCATTTTGCAGCACCGTATCAAACTTTATTTAAAAAAAAATAGTTTATGATACATGTTGAATTATTAGTGTTGAGGAATATACAAAAGGAGTCTCATGTGTTGTTTAGATATTTTGCAATGTTACCACTAGTGTATACTTATGTTTCAAATGTTCATGCTCTGTGTGCATTTGTGCTTTGGATAGTGTCTCTTGCCCTTTTTTTTTTTTTTTTTTAATTTATATAAACGCGTCTTCTGCTCTTCCCAACTTGATTAAACCCCTGGGCCCATTTGCACCGTCTGCTATTTGTCTGTGTAGACTTTTGATAGAAAAACCCTCCTGGCGTCTTTTCTCCTTATCCTTCTTTCCCTTTCTGTCACCTCATTCCTGCTAGGATGCTCCCTTCTTTTTTTTTCTGCCTGATTGCTCCTGTGCAGTGACAGTCAGAGCCAGCAGCACACATGTAACCATCAGCCTGTGAGAGAACTGACTTGTGCTCATTATGGTTCTCCTACTTGCTTTACAGACCAATATTGCCACAATTTCCTTCCTAGGTGCTAATTGCCATTTTTATTAACACCATCATGCATTTTCTTTAATATTTACAAATATATTTTTTTATCTTACAACTGTCTGTGCATCAGCCCCATCCTGGAGTTCATGCAATTATGATCATGAGAATCAAATATAGGTCCATGAAGCTATAGTCTAAGCACAGCCTGGCAAAGTATGATGCAATCTATTACACAACTGAAGTAACAAGAAAACGAATGGCTTGTGGCTTAGACTCGAGACTACAGGTTATTGTTATGAATTATGAAATTGTTCACCACCCTTTAGTACATTACAAATAACATACATGGCATTATATTCTGCAGGGCTATATGACTGACTTACATGTGTAATTACATTTTGTAACACTAAAATAATAACAATTAAATAAAATACAATAATGAGCAGTCTAACAAATAATGCAAATTAAACCTAATCATAATTTGATTTAAGATTTGGAGTTCGCAAATGATTAGAGTGCTATGTAGCTTTCTAAACAATTCAGCTGAGAGATTGTCCCAGGCATCTTTTAACTTCCAAGATGATGCATATTATTTATTTGTTTTAATTTTATTTATTTATTATTATTATTTTTTAATAAATGTTTTTGTAACACTGAGCACTTTTTTAGGGAAAAAAGTATTATTCCTTGCTTTTGAAAAATACAAAAATACAGTACAATATGTAAAAAAAATAAATTAAAAAAATGTGTATAAGTGTATACATTTAAGTGTATAAGTGTATATATATATAAATTCCAGCATATAGTACATATAGTATATATAGTATATAAGTACAATTGGGTCTGGATCAGTGAGCATAGTACCAAAAACTACATACTATATCAGTTAAGTCTTTTGTAATAATATTTCTATACCAACTGTAAAAGAATTTAATTCAGTGCTGTATATTATGTAATTTATTTTTATTTTCATAGGAAAGACTATAGTAAATACCGTAGTGTTTTCAAACCATGCTATAGGGTTATATATTTATTATAAATATATAACCCTATAGCATGGTTTGAAAACACTACGGTATTTACTATATAATAAACTATAGTAAAAATAATAGTTTATTACAACATGTAGTAATTACTGTAAGTACTACAGTTTAGTACAGTGTGTAGTAATTACTGTAGCAAATAGCACAGTTTACTACAGCATCATGGGTCAGTTCTGTTAAGTTCTTAATTTTGCAATCTTCTCTTTGTCAGTCTCAAGTGGAAAACGTTTAATTGTCTGTCTGTCTGTCCTGCAGTTCTTGAATCTGATCGTCAGATGCTGATTAATTTTCTTTGATTGAATGACTCTGAAGGGGGGCAAGATGCAGGTTAATACAATGCCTCGCCGAAAAATGTCATGCACTCATATTACATTGGACTGCATGGGATGCATTTAGCCTGTCATTGTTTGGACAGCTTAAACTTTAATTAAACCTTTTTTGTTAATTGATATTTGGCTGAGATCGTGTATTGATGACGATAGAGTCATCCACTTAAGGTCTTCTCCAGCACATCCCAGACCTTTAATAGGGTTAAGGTCAGGCCACTGTTGTGGCCAAGTCACATGTTAAAATTATTCCTCATGCTCCCAGAACAACTTTTTTTTTTTTTTTTGCAATTTGAGTCTGAATATGCCTGTGCTGTCATGAAAGACAAAACTCACAGCTGTGATACTTTGGTCATACAGTACATTCAGGTCATGACTTAATTTTCTAGAGTCTAGACCTGACTTAAGTTAAGCAACCCCAGATCATAACGCTGCCTCCCGAGGCTCGTACAGTGGCCACTATGCATGATGAGTGCATGACTTCATATGCTGTTCTCACCCTGACGCGCCCTTCACTCGGGAATAGATCTGGACTAATCAGACCACATGAACTTTTTCTATTGCTCCAAATTCCAATCTTTATGCTCCCTAGCGAATTGAAACTTGGACTAATTGTTTCCGATTAGTCTTACTAAGAAGTGGTTTTCTTTGGCCTTATAGATGTTTAGTTGTAATTCTTAAAGTTCTCATTGTGTGTGTGTGTGTGTGTGTGTGTGTGTGTGTGTGTGTGTGTGTGTGTGTGAGAGAGAAAATACTCTTACTTTTTTCTATTAAACATAGCTGTGATTCCTACTGACGATTTTTATAACCCAGCTTCAAGTGCTTAAATCATTTATAATTTTTAACACATTTTGTCCATGAAGTGATAGTTCAGCGCTAACCCGTTTGACTACTCTGTAATGTGTTCTTAATCCAATTCAGGTAATCTCTTGAGTTTTCATCGCACGATGCAGGCCAATAAACTGACCCTTCTGAAATAGAGTAACATCTTTACCATGACAACAAGATACGTCTTCCGACATGGATCTTTAAGAAATGAGAAGCTACTTGCTGCGTCAGTTAGGGTTAAAATAATTGTTGGAAACACATCATTGCAGTAGTTATCCATGCAAAAACATAATTATCCATACATTTAAAAACTCTTAAGCATTTGTTTACATTCAACTAGCAACAAAAAAGTTTTTAGCCATTTCAATACACTACTTTTGCTATTGTAACAGATTATTCAAAGGGAGTTGTAGGCTGATGCTTCATAATCTAAGACTAATATCGTTATTTAAAAAAAAACGCATAAAAATTTTATAGTTAACCTGTGTAAGATTTTATTATTATTATTATTATTATTTTTTTTTTTTACATTTAAGGAAGAAGTCTCCAATGTCAGTTTAAAAAAAAAATCTGCTACAGAAGTCTCTGCAGAAGAGAGGACTTTGCACTTTCAAAGCAATATAACAAAATGTATTTTTTTGTTGTAAATTTTAAGAATAACAAGAGGCTGGTGAGAGAATGTCTATTAAAACTAAGTGATTACAGGAAATAAATTATTATCCGCAAAATTAAGAATAATAATGCAAAGTATGAAATGTCATATTTTAATTAATTTTATTAATAATTATGAATTAATAGAAAAATGCAGCCCACTTTGTCAAGCCGCATCATGCCACTTTAGTGTTGATGGTGTTCTTATTTTGTAATATTACACCCTCATGTCATGTCTCTTCCTAACTGAAATGAGCTGTGCTGAGGAGCAGTTTGGTTAGGAGGGTTTAAAGGAATGTTACTAAGGTCAGGGACATTTCTCTCTCTTTTGCTCACTTCCCTTCTGAAGAATAAGAGACATTTAAGCAGCAAATATTTCCAGGATGGCCATTGAAAGATGTGACCTTTCCTGTCTCAGAGTATCATCAGAGGTTTCACATGAATGAGGTTGGGCAGCTAGCTGTTTTTCCTCTTTTTGCTCTATTTTTTTCTTTTCAAGTGACATTTGAAGAATCCACAAATTTCCTCATCCTGACATGAAACGCACTTTGAAAGTAGTATAGTTTGTGCTGCTGTATGTGGTTTAAAAAGAAAGTAGATGGAAAAATGGAAGTTTTTTGTCTTTTCAGTTAATTCATAGTCTTGTACAGTATATTCCTAATGCTGCAGTGCAGCACTGCTTGTTGCTTTTTGCTTTCTTTCTGCTGACTGAGCTTCTTGTTCCTGAGATGACCTGTATGTGTGTGCTATTTAACAAGATAGCCTAGAGTGATAGCCAAACTGACATGATTAGTTACAGATATCAGAGCAGTGATGGTGATATAGCACCTTGGCCGCTGACCACTCACACTGCGCTTTCAGCATTGCTAACAGAGGACAAACAAAAACAGCGAATGAACTGCTTATCTCAGGCTGCTTTCCTGCCACAAGCTGGCTCGTCACTGACATTAGCTTCAGTCTGTGTGACAAAGATGTGTCACAGTAGTTCTCCCAGTGGCCCAGGTTTTGTTCAGTTACTTTACATGTTTGCTTTTTCTTTTAATTTATTTTAATTTTGTGCATTTAAACTCGAATAACTGTTTTACGATGCAGAGGTTAAGTGCTAGTATAGTATACATCTAGCTAAATGCTTAAAGTTGAGGTGAATTCAGAGATTTGGTAAGTTAACAAGTTAATGAATGGGTACACATTTATAAATGAATACCACTATAAAACATGCTGCTTTACAAACCCAGGTTATGTTCTGAGCTTGGGTTAATGTCTGTGTGGAGGTTTGCATGTTCACGCTGTGTTTGGGTTTCTTCTGGTTTGTCCAGTTTCCTCCCACTGTCCAAACACCATGCCCAAGTTTGTGTATGTTTTCTTTGCTTTCCCGTTTTTAGAACTGCTTTTTAATCTCTTTGCTTTTGCAAGTGGTCTTGCTGATTTTAATCGTTGTTCTGCTTTTTTGTTTTTTGTTTTTTTCTTTCCATGCGCTCGTCATTCCGTTTTTGTTTTGTTCAAGTGAAGTCTGTCTTCAGGTAATTAACGTTCTTGGATTCTGGCCTGTTCTTGGTAAAATGAGATCATTCATGACTGCAAGGCCTTAGATGATGAGTATTTGGCATCAGTGGAGGATTCTGGGTAGGGTGATTAGGTCAGTAAGGGATGGAGGATAATTATAATCACATGCCTGCAGATATAGACTGAGTTGAAGGTTATGCGTCTGATTTAGAAAGCACTGACAATTCAGGCGTTCCTCAAGAAATGGCCATGCTATCTTCTGCTTAAAACCTATGGATTCTGCTTTAATTACATTTATAGTTATTAGTATACATTATTAAAGGCAAATTGTTAGTAACAAAATGGATAATTGTGGGCAATGTGCCAAGCTGAGCTGAGCTCTAATTATGTATCCAGTTTTTACTGGCAAGTATGCCATATTTGTATATACTGTAAGTACCTGTGTCGATTTTGGTTAGACTTCTTGTATAGGCACAATGTGAGTCAAACCAGGATATAGATTAAGACAAAAATAATGCAGAACATGGTTTGATTGATTGTGCAGAACATGATTGATTGAACATGGCTGCAAATAAGTCTTCCTGATTAAAGTTTCTAACTGCGTTTTCTCCTCCACTGGCATGGAAGTCATAAATGGGCTAGTGTAGAAGCTGCCAGAGTTTCTCACTATTTCATAATGTCTTTTTTTTCTGTCATGCTTAAGAGGCCAGTCATTTAAATAAAGCAGGCATGTTTAAACAGTAATGTTTGAGTTAAATTTATTTATTTACCACAGCAATGTTTTCATATTGCTGTGTAGCTTGATCTTATAATTCCTTACTGTGATCCAAATAAAACACTGTGTGTGTGTGTGCGCGCATCTCAGCACCTTCAGCTCTTTGTTTTTCATATGTTTGTATTTCTTTAATGTAACATGTTACGTTGTTATTTTTTGTTGTCATGTAGCTCTTTGTTTGCACATTTGCACGTGCACTTTGTTGTCTGTTGTCTATTGTGTATTTTTTGTATAGAAATTGATTTTTTTTTTTTTTTTTTTAAGGTTAATTTAAAAATGTAAAAATCTGCGTTGTAAATTATGTTGTGTTAATTTATGTCGTCTGCATGTATGTAGCACCTTGGTCCTGGGGGAACGTTGTTTCGTTTCACTGTGTACTAAAATGTATATGGTTGAAATGACAATAAAAGCCTGCTTGACTTGACTTGACTACTGAAAGAGGCCCTGAAGGGATGTATACCATGTTTAGGTACTACGTGACCACGTAACATCCATATGATTGCCAGGACCCATGGTTTTAGCAGAACTTCTCAAATCACAGAGCTTCTGCTGTCTTACTTTCTTTCTCTGGTGCATCTCTTCCCCAGGTAACCAACGGCCCACACCCAGCCTTCCAGACGATGTAAAAGAAAATATGATCCATTGGATCAGGCCATCTTCTCCCATTGCTCCATGGTCCAATTCCGATGCTCACATGCCAATTTTAGGTGCTTTTATCTGTGAAAATGGGTCAGCACGGGCATACTAACGTGCAGCCAATAAGCAGCAACCAGTGGTCAATGGACACTGTGTAGCCTGACGTGTGTACATGTGTGTAGATGGATAAGTGAATGTGGGTAGGATTGTTCTAGAATGTAAACAAAATAAATCCAAATACGTACCATACTTTTTAAACATTTTTTTAAATTTTATATTTGAATTTGAATCTATTTCGCTGGACCTTCTTTTTCTACGTGTCCTGTATTTTTTCAGATACACTCCTATTGTTTAGTGTTATATAGTTACTCTGTCTATCCTGCAGTGCCAGCCTGGATCCAGAGAGTACTTGGTTCTCGTTAATCAGTGATCGAACTAGCTCTCCCTTTATACTTTTTGTCGCCTTAAATACTGATGCACGTGTTCTTGTGAGGCTATAATGTTTAGAAGCAGTTTAGAAGTTTATTGTGCTGTATATTTTATGCCTTTTTTGCTTGTGCCTGTTGGTTTGAATTTAAAGTTTATTTCCTTTGGAGGACAAAAGGATGCACATGGAAACATTTTGAGGTTTAAAGTTTGAGCGATGATGATGATGGTTTGCACACTCATAGTTGGATAATGACTACTCAAATTGAGCTGGTTGGTTGAACCCATAGAACCCATGATAAATATGATATTGTCTGTTCTCAATCACCGATTTCCGTTTGCCTTTTTGTTTTAGGCTGTTGGCAACATGGCAGCTTCATCAACGTACTGTATGTATGTACTGTATATTTCTGTCAGTAAAATGGACAGTGGCTGTGAGTGTGTGAACTGTTAGAGGGCTACCATTCCCTTGAATGAGGATCTTGATTTTGACTTTGCCCTGTGACAATGATGAAGACATTAATGCCTAGACCACAGCGTGTGCGCATATTTTGTGAGTGACTGTCAGACATACAGGGTTATCAGCAGCACTTAGAGGCAGGTTGTGTTTTTGAGTGGATCTGTTTACATTCACTTGTGGCAATATGGGTATGGGCATCCTTCTGCTGGCTGCCATGGTAATGCCCTTGCTTGAACATGACAGTTGCCCCTGAATCCATGGCAGGGTCAGCTTGGACTGTTATCCAGTTGCCCCAGCAGCCCTGCTAATTAATTTTGACATGATGGTAGACGATCTACTCTGCCTTCCGTTTTTCAATAGGTGTGTATTATTTCCTATGTGTATAGACATCATCTCAGTTTCGGCTATCCTCAAGCAGCTAACAGTGTCTCATATCACTTAATTATGTTTTGTTTTATGTGTGTTTGGGGGGGGGAGTGGTGCAAGTGAAGAGGGATAGGGATGTAGATGTAGGATTATTTTTTTGGGGGGGGGGCGAGGTTCTCTAATGCTAGATGCCAGTGTACAACGCTGTCCCTTAACACCCACCAGCATCTTGGCGTGTAAGAAGAAAACTTTTTATTTTAAAATAAAAATAAGACTTAATTTTAATTCTGGTAAGTGTATCTATATGGCCATATTGCTTCTACAAATCATAAACGGATGGAAAAGTTCTTAGTAATAGTCTGTGACTGACTGTTTGTGTGTGGTGGTCTCTTATTAATGACCAGCTCCACTGTGACCCTACTGAAGGTCATATGCCAGGCCTTGTTAGCACAATTTTAACAGCGACATGTCAGCTGTGGAGAGGGGGCAGATGGTGGGTTAAGATGTTCTGTTATGGGGAAAACGAGGGGAGAAGAAGGAACGGGCTCAGGAGGGAGAATAAAAAACAGACCACAGGATCTTCTAATAGATGATAAAAAGCCTGTGTAAGCTGTCATGGTTAAGATTTGAGTAATTGGCTGAGATGATCTAGCATGAGGCACGCTAAACAAGGAGTGAGCAGTGTGGTTATCGTGGAGATTTTATTTTTTTTAGCTTATTTCAGCATTTCTTTTTATGAATCGGAAGGCGGTTGTGAAAGCCTTGGGATCTATCATTGACCTTGAACTTGTCAATGTACTTGTAAAAAGTAGTCTGGTTTTTGAGGGGTAGTAAACCTGCTTTTTTGTACCTTGACTTTGACCTTGACTATGTATGTATGTTTTCAGGAAGTAATAAATGCTTTCTTTGGAATTCACTTTTGACCTTGAGTGTCCTTAAACACACCAGCTTTAGTTTTGTAGGAGAAATTCTGTTTTCTTTTGTGTAAAGGCATTCAAGGTAATATAGACTAGATATATGCTGAAAATAATTATTTTCAGAGCAGACTTTAAAATATTTTTTACACCTTTTTTTAAAAAAGTTTTTTTTGTTTGTATTTCATGCTAATGTGTCTAAATGCCACAGTTTACAACGATAGTTTATAGCATTGCCTTGTTGTAGCTTAAAAAAAACCTGCAAGAAAATGTTAAACACAAGTTACTACCATAACTGGTCTGCTGGTACTGGTTTTGTTGCTCAATCACATTTTTTTTTGTTAATATATCCTCTAGATGGCAGTGTTAGCTCAAGTTCTTTTCTTCACAGGACAGTCATTAATCATTAATGTGTTTTCTTGTAGTATTAACATACTACAGACTGCTGTTCATTTCTAGATGTTCAGTCACATTTTATCTTAGGCTTAAACAAATGGGGTAAAAACATTTGCAATTGCTGGAGTAGGCAACATTCACATATTACGTTTCTCACTCAATAAATACATACTAACAATAACAAATATCATGCACAATAGTTGGACAGTATATAAAACGTATGATTAGTAGTAATTATGTGTAGTAATATATTCACATTTTAAATGTTTTAACCTCATTAGATTTCTAATTTTGCTTTCATGTGTTGTATTTGCTGTTATATCTCTGGGCTTTTCAGCACCCTATTTAAGCAATCTAAGTAATCTTACATGTAGTTATGTAATCACTACTTGCACTCTTTTACGATTCTACTATTTTTATCCAGATGAGTGTAGGTTTCCATTTATAAATCTGGATTTAATTGTTCATGTTTTATGCAAATGTTCTTATTAAGTTCCTCTTTGCAGCTGGGATCTTCAGTCTGCATGTTAGGTGCCTCAGAATTCTTGCAGAAATCCTGTTAGAATATCACGATCTGACATTAAGTGATGCACTGAATGTGCATGATATTCACGCACATATTCCTTGTTGTATCCTACAGGTACATTAATACATTAAGACTGTACAATTAAAATCGGAACTTCAGTTCAGGTGTAACTTCAGTTGACATTTACAGAAGCACCGTACGATGATGAGCTGCTTAGCTGCAGTAAAATATATTTGAATAGTGCAAATGTTTTAAATAAGCCCATACGTCGGTGATCTCGGCTGAGGTGGCTGAAACCCACTGCAATCGTTTCTGTTCAGTCAGTGGAATGCCTGATCCTGCAGAAGAGACACATCTGTCTGTGGGAATTGCCCACACAATCATTTATGAACGCCACTTGACATTACAGGAACTGGTCTGGGAGCTATTGCCATATCCCCCATACAGTCCTGACTACTCAGCTATATAGAAAAATAGATGGGCTTTTGTTCTTATTGCCTTTTAGCATTTACTTTGAAGGACAAAGTAAACTGATGCATGTACGATGTTTGTACCAGAAGTACTATGTGCATTTTTCAAATTTGTGCTAACGAAGGCTTGGGAGTGAGCACTATGGGTATTACATTATGGGTTATGCTCTGTGGTAATTCATTAAAGAGGCTTCAGGCTTTATCTATACTCTCTGGGTAGTTCCTATTTAGACTCAGCCACATTTTATAAGATGAAACATTTTTAGATTTAGATTTTTTTTTATTTACAGACTTCTAAAACTTAAACTCTATATATGGTTTCAGTATCACTAATGAAGCTGGAGCATCCATCTATAGTGTCAGTCCTGAGGCAGTAAAAGAGATGCCAGACCTGGATCCAAACCTGAGGAGTGCAGGTAACTTATTTATTCATCTCTCCTTCATTCTCTCTCTCTTGTTCTTTTGCTACTTCTCTCACATTTTAACCACCTTTACAGGAAAACTGCTAAGTGTTTGTAACATAATATTAGCATCAAAGTTAAATTTCAGATGAAGTTTTCAAATCTCACATTACATGTGTATTACATGTCTGAGAGTTCTCTTCCATACTTGAAAAATACCTTATTTTTGAATGAGGTTCACATTGTCCAAAAGAATAGTTTAGGTCTTTATAAACCCTATAAATAAGTACAAGTTTAATTTTGAGTACAAATGCTGTTCCTGCAAATCTACATTACACTTTGCTACTGAGTCATGTAAATTGTCATGTAGATTTTTCCCTGCCTTTCAGTCTAGTTCTGCTGTTCTACATTGTTGCATCATGACCAAGTGCAGGTCATACATTAACTGTCTTGCATTGTTTAGAAAACTGTATTGCTTATTACTCCTGGTCCTACAGATCTGTGTAACTCATTATGGTACTGTACAACTGGACTGGACTTTTTAAGCTTTGACTTTGTCTTAGACCACACAGATGCTCAGACTGTAACCCCAAACACAAAAAGAACACAGAAAGGTCTGGACATGACTCAAATGCTCTCAAAAGCAGAGATCTGAGAATTATTCCAGACTTCCTCTATAAAAGCAGTAAGTCAGAAACGCATTTATCATAAATTTTCTTCTGGTCAAGTGCAAGTGTGAACTGGGGAGCTGTATTTATCCATCATACCAATGCCATAAGAAATTGCAATGCTGTATGTATATGTATGTGTATGTGAGTTGGATATTCTCATTCACTGAAGTCAGTAAAAGTCTTCATTAACGTTATACAGTACTTCACACTAAACATTCTTATAGTATTTGGGTTTCATGAATTTCTATCTTTGCATACGTTTGAGGAGTCTCCAGTGTGTAAATGCCATGCAGTATTGGAGAGATATGGAAACTCCAATTCATAGTAAGGTCCATAATTAATTGGACACTAATGCACATGTTTTTGCCTCCACTATCTCTCTAATGATTGACATGTAGACTTTGAGCTTTAATTTAAGTGATGTAACAAACATGTTGCTTCAACTGTTTAGGAATCTCAGCTGTTTATTCTAAAATTCTTTCCTTTTCACAACCTCAGAACTAATTGGACAACTGAGTAATACGCAGTTGTGTTTTGTTTCTTGGTTATTGTTTGACAATTTAAGTGGATAAAGAGTCTGCCATGAATTCTAAGTTTTGAATTAGCATTTGTTAACTGTGGTTACTTTTGATATGCAGTCAAATAATATATAGAGATATTTGTGCAAGTGAAAGCTGCCAGCATTAGGCTGAAAAAAACAAAACAGGTTTGTGAAAGAGAGAATTTTTCGGGGCAAGCTCCACATTCTAAAAAAGAAGGAGTAGTACCACAGGAGTAATGCCTGGTGACCACAGAATTCAACTAAGGTGGATGTCAGAATTCTTTCCTTGGTTAAGAAAAACCCATTCACAACATTTAGCAATGTCAAGAATACTCTGAAGGAGGTAGATATATCATGGTCAGAGTCTACAATCAAGAGACATCTTTAGGAATGTAAATACAGATATGTTTACCTGTAGATGCAAACTACTAGTCATATTCAAGGATATTCTATATTAATGTAAACTAAAACATTTCAAGTCTTTTATTTTGATTTTGAATATTATGGTATATAGCTCATGAAAATTAAAAATCCAGTATTTCAAAATATTAGAACATTTAATGTGAAACTCAAAATTATCTCAGTCTAGTTCGGTACTTTCAAATTAGACTGAGATAAACCACAATCATGGGGAGGACTACTGGGTTGACAGTTGTCCAGAAGATAATCATTGACCCCTTCCACAAGGAAGGAAGCATATTCGTGGAAAGTAGAGTGGAAGGGAAAAGAAAGGTAAGAAAAGGTGCAAAATCAATGTGGATGACCGCAGCCTTAAGAATAATATCAAGCAAAGCCACTTCAAGAACTGTGAATGGAGTGCAGTGAGGCTGGAGTCAGTTCATCAAAAGCCACTGTGTCTTCAGGAAATGGGCTACAACTGTTGAATTTTTTATGTCAGGCCATATCATTTGGAAATTAAGGTCCCAGACTCTGGAGGAAGAGTGGAGAGGCACAGAGTTCTGTGAGCTAGCAAAAGAGGCTTGCATTTTTGTGCTTTATGAATATATAGACATTGTATGTGCCTGGTTCCAAAACTTAATATTAAGTTCTAAAACCTAAAATAAATTATTGTACTAGAATGATTGCAAGAGAAAAATATTGAGGAAAGAAAGAAAAAAAAAAGGAAAGCATGTCACATCCTCTGACAAATATGGTGGAGGAAGTGTTATGGCACATATATTGTTGGGGCATATATTGTCTACCAGTGAAACTAGGTTACCTACCATATGTTGTCTACTAGTGGAACCAGGTTGCTGGTATTTATTGATGTGATTGCTGATGGTTTCTGCTGACGTTCAGTCAAATGCTACGAAACAACCGCTTCATAGTACAGATGTATAATGGCCAAAAAAATACTGTGAAACCCATGGTCAGTCACCTTACCAGAATTGAGCTGATTGTGTTTTTGACTTCAGTAAGTCAAAAACACAAAGGCCAAAAGACCCTCAAACAAGCAGCAACTGAAGCTCGCTGCAGTATTGGTCTGGCATCTCGGTCCATAAACTCAGCATTTGATGATGTCCAAGTGTTCCAGAGTTTAACTATTTACTCATTCAGTTACTATATACACAGTGGGTTGAGTGTGTCAGTTACTATCAGTAACTCAGTAACTGTATGTCCTGTTTATCACTTTGAGTCAGTTGATCACTATATGCTTTGACAATCTGTGACTGTGTTCAGTCAGTCGGTGGTTAAGCAATTAGTCTGTCAGACTATGCTGTTAAACAGTTAATGGCTTTGTGTTCAGTAAGCCAATCACTTTTCCTTCAGTCAGTCAGTGACTATGCTACCATCTTAGGGCATAGTGACTGGCTAACTGAGAGCATGATTACAGATTGACTGAGGGCAAAATGTTATACTGACTCAATATCCTTGGTCAGTATGTTTTTGCGCCCGGTCAGTTTCTAGCTATTCACTCTGTCAGTGACCTATATCTTCAGTTGCTTGATCACTGTGTGCTTTTTTTTTTTTTTTGTATGAAAACTTTCACAAACATTTTAGAAGCGTAAGAAATGTGTTTGTGTGTTTCTGATTCGCGACTGTAGATGATACCGGTAGGCTAGATGTGAGTCCTTTAGTGGGTGATTGTGAGTGAAGGTGGGATGCTGGATGATGGTTGCCATGCCTTACTCGCTGTGTCTCTGCATTGAGCTCAGTGGGAAGCTACTGCCTGCAATAATATTTGCACTGGGATAGAGTTTCAACCCAGGCCTTGTACAGTACGTACAAAAGCACCGCTCTCCCTTGCTCTCGGTAATGTGGAGCGTGTTTTCAAGCAGTCAGGCTGAAACCAGCTCTTGTTCCCCAACATCATTCCTCTAAGGGTTTATGTTCTGTGTCTCTTTTCTTCTTTGCCCCACCCCTCCCCCAGACACACACTCATTTTTCATATTCTTTTTCTTGATTATGCCCAGTTAACATTGAAGTTTTGATTCTTCATGGTGGTCCACAGCAAGGCTAAACAAAATTCGTAAAAGCAAGTGCATTCAATAGCTCATACTATCCATGCTTACTATTAGCATCTGGGAATTTATTATTTTTTTTGCCAAATTCATAGCATTGAGTGTAGGTATTGCGCTATTTGTCTTATTTGTCTAGACACGTACATTGGCTCTTGTCTGTGTTTAAATATTAAACCAATTTGGGAAAGAAAATTTGCAACATGCTGCATGTATAGGATATTAGAGCATACATCTCTCTCTCTGTCCCTCTCACACTCTCTCTCTCTCTCTCTCTCTCTCTCTCGCGCGCGCGCGCACACACACACACACACACACACACACACACACACACACACACACACACACATTCTAATGTATTTGGTTTAGTGGATGCAATACCATATTCAGCTCTAGCTCGGGCTGTTAAATGATCCTGTCATGTGTTCGCACTTAAACATCATAGCATGTTTGTTGATCTTTCCTTTCCAGCCTCTCAGCCAAGACCCAGTCTGAAAGGCTTTTAAAAAGTTCCAATGTAGTTTTGTTAAACTGAGGATATAGTAAAATTATCCCTTGCTGAATCTGATTAATTTTGTGGCCTGTAATTAATTTGAACTGGTCAACTGTATCTGAATAAACAGCAGTGCGTTAATTACTGCACAGACATACCAGACCGATTAGTCTTGGAAGGAATAACAGTTAGTAGTTCTTATACAGTAGTTTCTCCATAATTAGCTTCACTCTTTGTGTGCAACCTATTATAATTTTTTTTCTTCTTTTATTTCTATCTGTTTCACCCCATAGCACATGGACATTTCACTTTTCCCCCAAAAAATATATTTTCTTATTGCCTAATGTTGTGCTAGGCAATTGTTATTCATGGGTTATAATCTATAAGATTTGTTAGTATAATGAATTAACCTGTGTGGAATGTTTTACATTTAGCCTGGTGCCACTTTAGCCTGGTGCTAAAAAATTTAACCCTCATTTGCATGGCTAATTTACACTAATTTAATTTGATCTGCTGGCTCATTAAAGGAGTAATTTTTTTTTAGTCTCTTGAGGTTCTATAGAGTGTATTACATATGTCTGGTTGTTCCTGCCCTGACAGTGTTTTTTTTTTTTTTTTTTCTTTCACCTCAGTATCGATTGGAAGACGTGTACAGGACCCTTTGGCTGAGCTGGTCAAGATCGACCCAAAACACATCGGCATTGGTACTTACCAGGTCAGTCACATGACACTTGAATGAAACAAGCAATATGTTTGACTGTTTAAAAATCTAAATAATTTTCTTTTGAATGGACATGTTTGCAGTTATCCAACTGCAGTAACCAAAGCGAAGATTACCATGAATTAACTCTAATGAAACTCTTATTAACTCTGTTAGGCGAGTTATTACATAAGGCCTTTATGACGTAAATGGTTAAATCCTTGAGCAATAAGTGTAATTCCACTTAACAGTGTTCATCCATTGATCTACCTAGCGAAATGGAAATCTCTCTTACTCACTAAAGACACCAAAAATTTAGATTGCAGTATAAGATTGTCTATGCCAAGATGTAATTATTATTATTATTATTATTTTTTTTTTTTAAACTATACTCTCAGCTAGCACGTAATCCTAGGCACCACACCAGCTGTCTAGCACAGGCTAGGATCTTCAATTTTGAGTAATAAACAGGAGTCAGCTGGACTTCTGAGATAATCCAGTTTTCTGTCTGTTTGCTTTTGCTGTCTCGAATTCGAAGTAATCCATTTTCTAACACAATTAATTCAATTAAGTTTGTCGGCAGCATCGTATGTTGAGTGAGGACCTGGGGCTGTTTGTATCCTCCTTTCTCTTTTTCTCCCTCATTCTGTCCTGCCGTTCTGCATGCTTGCTTTCCATCATCCTCTCGTCTTGATTTTCATTAGAAAACATGGCCTTCAACTCTGGAGGACCTCTTGGCAAAATAAATGCAGATTAGTTCACTGTAGAAACAGTTTGTTGTTCTTAGTAGGCTGGCTATTTAGAAGGAAGAATGTGTATTTGTGTGTTCTATGCTTGTAGTGTTTGTGTTGTGTTTAAGTGTTCGTTCACAATGAAAAACATACAGAAAGTCTGTCCATAGCCTAGCAAACGCAAAGGAACGTAAGCATGTTTAAAATATGAAACGCATCAACCATCCACATGCTCTGAAGATTCTGGTCTGTCTGCCTTCCTAGATAATGAATAAACTTAACAGATTTTTTTTTTCTTTTTAAAAAATACAGACTGTTCGACCCTGTCTGTCTGTTGTATTGCTTGAATGTATTGTAATTCAACATTAAGTTTGGTTTTGACTTGCATGTGTGTTGCGAGCATCATCTGTATGAGCACATGGTGATGGTGCACACGTGCAGACAGTCTGTGCAGTAGTACATGAACGTCTTTGCTCCATCCCATAATTGAATGTTGCACTCTTTCGGCTGAGAGTGTTTTGTGAAGTTCCCCTGAACACACACACATCTGTCAGCACTCAGCGTTTATTTACCCTGCCATATGATCTGGGTAGGGAGAAAGCAACACGAGCTGCCTCTCTTCTGCATTGACATGCTGAGTGATGAGAGAGGCTCTCTGTGTGTCTGTGTGTGTGTCTGTGTGTGTGTCTGTGTGTAGACAGTGAAGAAACTCTTGTTCTCTGTTTTGGGTATATGACAGTATAACTTTGTGCAACAGTCCCCTATGCTCCCATTTGCCATTTTGGCTCATATTTGATATTCAAGATTTGTCAATAGGACATGACCTATTCCTTACCATATACACCTGGGACAGCAGGCTAATGTTATGTACGATATTATAAACGTTGCATAAAATCCTCAGTGTGCATGACTTTTCGAGACAGCTTTTGTACCAGCTTTGGTTTGATGATCTGTTCCACGTCTCTCACTTCTGTCAGTGTTGCGGTCTGTAGCAAGAGGTGGTGCCTTGTGCATTTTGGTTTATATAGTGAACTGTCAGTCATTGGGAGAAAGGTGGAGTGAGTGTGTTCAGATTTCCTTAGCCTCTTAAAAGTCCCAGAGGGCACATTTTACCATCTTACCCAGCTGTGTGGGAAAACACCACACACAACCCCGGATATTAAAGGAGCTGTCACTCTCTTAAAAGCTTCGCTCGCTCTCTCTCTCTCTCTCTCTGTTTATCGTAATTGTCTGTGTAGTACGCAGAACTGCTATTCTCCTTGAAGTGTTTCCTAAAATGTACATTACATTTATTGTACATTTATACATTATACATATATATACATTCATTGAGTTTGTGAGGAGTATTATTGTCTACATTATAAAGCAGAGTAGTTCATTTGAAATAACATTGATTGAAGTCAACAGTCTAAGGTAATTACTGGTCTCACTCGTAGAGGCTGGATGTTTCAAATGAATTACTGAAACAGCAGGAAAAGATTGCCCTAAATGATACTAAGAAGAAAATCCTATAACCTTTATTTTTGTGGCTGTTGAGACAGGTTTTTGCTTTGGGACAGTTTAGGAAAAAACTCCCGTAAGCTGAGCAGGTGATGTCACTTCAGTAAATGCCAGCTTTCCTGTTTTCATGGGTCTTAGAACTTCGCTCTCTGCTAAAATCTTTTCCCCAAGGCAAGAGAAGGAAACGAGGGGAAGAGCACTGATTGACATTAAGTTGACTGAAGATGTTGATGGATAGTTGCGACTTAGCGTAGCGTGGGAAAGTAAATTATGTGAGCCTGTCCTTCACCTTCACTTGACTTAAACATGTAATTTCATTGCTGTCTGTGTCTGCAGGCTATTAAAAATTTCATTGTATTTTCCAGACAGCGCTAATACCAATATTTTATATATGTCATATTCATTTGCTGCAATTTCTATCATTTAATATTCAACAAAAAAGCATCTGTTTAAATAAATAAATTACTCTGTGACTTCCTGTGTGCTTCATAATGTTCTTTCTGCAGTGTAACTGTGTTTCTTTTGTGCAAGCATTAATAGTACAGAGCCAAACAACTACAAATGTAATGCCACAGCTTCTCGACAAATTCTTAAAAAGTCTTAGATTTAGTTTTGATATTCAAGATCTAAAAATGTCATCAAATGTCTAACATTTTAAGAACAGGGGGATTCAGTTTGATCTGGGCCAGAATTAACAAGCATACTTTTTTTTTTTTTCAAAAGAAACACTTCAGATTTTAATGTTTCAGTTGACAGGTATTTTATATCCCACAAAAATGGTAATTTATATAATGTTAAAAACCTGTACACTAAACAAGAGCATACACTCTACTTGGTATGTGGAGGTAGTATGGCTTGTGTGGCTGTGATGAGCATTTTAACCTAGGAGAAGAGTATGTTTATCCAGCTTCTGATTTGACATCTTCGATGGGAAAAAACGGCTACAGGATGCTGCGAACAAGCAACAGCAGGCACAGCCATGGGTAAATACAGATACAATAAGAACTGTTTGGAGAATGACAAATATTGTGACTGGCTGAAAAGATTCAGTGGTTTATATGAAGTGTGATGTGAACTTTGTTGCAGAACATTCAAACCTGGGACAAAGGCTTGTAAAGCATTTGCATACAAAATCTGAAAAACACAGTTGCTGTGCTATCACTTGAGAATTTTATTTATTTATTTATTCTGGCACTGGGGTGATTAGCCCAAAAAAGTTTTGCTTACATTGAGTCAACATTTATTTAATAAAAAATGTGTTTTGTATTGTCTACCACCATAGTTTAAATTAAATTGCATTAAAGAAAAGATCTTAAAAGTAATTAAATATGTATTTTAGAAATGTTCAGCTACTTGACGCTAGCTAAAATGTACGTTCTGGTTTAAGTGGACAGGTTTGTTTCTTAATAATCTTGCACAGTACATTGTTCATGCTGGATTTGTTTTCGTGAATGTCCACTTGGTGTCAAGGCTGATGGTAGCTTGCTTACCGATTAATTGTAGCTATATAGCTAAAATAGTAGATTAGAAAAAAACAAATGTGCCTCTGGTCGCTTCCAATGTTGTGCATTTTTGTTAACCAGTCAGTGTTCTCTGTTTTTATATCTGATTAGTACAGCTCTGCAATTCAATCGATTTTGCAATTGAATCTTTTGTTGGTCAGTTAAATTAAAGCGATGGCTCAGTTTTCAATTCAGAATTGAATCACTCCTTTTAAAATGATTCATGTAAACTTTCAGATTGATAATGCTGTAAGAATTCCTTAAGAATATATCACAACTGTTGTAGAAAATACAGATTTTTCTGCAAATATTATGCAACAGTATTATTTCTTCGTCTTTTGACTTTATGTGCAGTGAATGCAATACTGCCACCTACTGGGCTGGAATGTGAAGCATTTAAATTTAAGAAATCTAATTGCTAGAAAAACATTAGTGCTGTTGAATCAAACCAAAAAACATAATGCACAAAAATGTATTTGCATTGAAAGTCTGTCTACAATTCATACCTCTACTAATAAGTGTATTTAGATCGCCAGCCTGTCAGAAAATGCTTGGTACTTGCTAGATAAGCCTAGCAGCTCTAACACGGAGCAAAGGGTGAAAAGACAGTTCAGTGAAATATACACACACCTTGGGGGAGCAGTGACTTGAATAACTTTGTGTAACTTGAGTTTTCTTTCAAAAAAAAAAAATAAATCCCTGCTTTAGTAAACAGCATTTATTGAGCATGAGGGCAGCTGATCTGAGTGTGCACAGCAGCAACAACGAGGATGGTCATTAAAATGAGCACACAGACACACAGCTGTATTTGTGAACATGGAGTGGTGAAGTGAATGTGAAAGCACTTTATTTCCCTGAACTCTAAGCTCTTAGACATGCGGTTCCTTTCCTCTCGTTTCACAGCAGCTTGCACTCATTTTAATGATCTTGCTTACTGATACTGCTCCGCATTGCTCAGGTCAGCAGTCCTCACACTCTCTGTTACAGATACTGTTTAAATGGTGAAACATCTTGTACATGTAAAATGTGCCATGGGGAGTTTATTGCTAGCAGCACACAGCTGATCTGAAAAAAGTGCTATTGGTGCAAACCTGGCTTGTAGCGTTTCCTGCTCAGTATTTACGATCATATGTGCGATTTCTGCAATTAATTAAGAGCGTTCTGGCTTCAGGAACCTTTGCCAATGTTAACAAGGTTTCTCCGTCTACCTCAGTCCTGTCCTTGCTGCATCTCCAACAAGTGTCAGGATGAGCTCAGCTGCTTTTTGCTCTCCTGCATTTGGGTCTTTCATGTTTTGCTGAAAGCGCATGTCTCTGG
Source organism: Clarias macrocephalus (assembly GCA_011419295.1). Taxonomy (NCBI): domain Eukaryota; kingdom Metazoa; phylum Chordata; class Actinopteri; order Siluriformes; family Clariidae; genus Clarias; species Clarias macrocephalus. The sequence continues at coordinate 76,149 of JAAGKR010001705.1, forward strand.
TTACGCAGAAGGCAAAGGGGTCGGGAGGTATGTAAAGGGATCCCCCAATCAAACATCTTTTGTGTTTTCATCTCTCTCTGGGAAGTGTGTTTTCGGAGCCTGCAGCTGGTTAGATTCGTGTTGGGTCGCGAGGGAGAGGGAGAGGAGAGCAGCGCACTGATTGACATCTTAGAATGGCAGGTTTTCATGAAAAAGCTGTTAACTGGGCTGAGTGCGGACAGAAACACTTTGTTCTGGCACTGGGGCCCATCCAAGCCAAATAGGACCTTGCACCTGAATTTAATCGTGTGTGTATGTGAGAGAGAAAGAGAGAGACTCTCAGAAGCCTGCTGGAGGTGAAGCAGAGTATGCAGTGTGTGTCTTCAATGTATGTGTTATTTTTTAGGGCTGGCCTATTCCTGAGTTATTTGTGTTAAAGCAGTGGTGTGTGCGTGTGCAAAAAAACAGACAGCGGAATAGAATGTATGCATTTAAAAGGTATTCAGACTCGCACCAGTGTTTCTCTTCTTATTCTTATTATTATTGCCTTAATTGAGTTTGGGCTGTTTTGACTTCAAGGCAGGCACACTGCAAAGATATGTCAGAGCTCAGCTGTCAACCTTCTGCTCCAGTGTGTACAAGGAAGAGAGGGTGTGTTTCTGTGTGATTGAGTCACTGGCTAGAAGAGAAGATCATTATCGTATTGAAATCAGCCTGGTGTTTATCAAAGTACAGATATATATATATATATATATATTGGAAACTATACTGTACTTTGGACATTCGTCTGCAAATTAAACATACAGTTGATAAAAGTACCCTGTGGTATTGTATATGTATTTTAGAGCTTGTACTACATGAATTTATAAGACATTAACTTTCTAAGTTTGGTGTTCAAACTTTATTTTATTATGCAGACCATGAACATTTTTCTATCTTGTGATCACAGTTGTGCCCTTACGCTGTAGTCCGAAAAAAGTATAGCTGTATTCACTCTTGCGCTTCCAACCCTGGAGTGACCGACAGCCTGCCAACAAACAGAGATCACTGCCAGTCCTCTTACTTGATTGTATGCTGTCTTTGTGGGTTTTTCTCCCCAGTATGTTAATGCTAATATTCACAGTGGGGTTATCCAAGCTCATAAATTAGAACACCCCTGCACATAACTGCCTGTAACTGCCTCCCAAAATAATTTGAGGTCCATTATGATTGATGGTGTCCTAATGAGCGTGCATTCTTTTTGCCACTGTGCCTGAAGGCGACATTTTTGGGTGTCTTCCTCTTGTAGGCTGCTCAAGGACTGTGAGAATTTTTGCTTCATCCATGCCTGAGGCCCTGTGCAGCCAAATGGCTGCCAAGTAGCTAACCCTAGGGGTAGGGTGCAGCTATATGGGAACCTGTCCACACACTTCTCAGGTTGCATCCCACCACTAAGGAGCTGCAGTCTTTTTTTTTTTTTTTTTTAGGTCACGAACTAGGAAATACTGGTTATGCTGTGTGGAAAGTCCCTTGAGGGTGTGTTGCAGGATTGCTGATCTGATGTCAGTCAACTTACCTGAAGAGGGTTGTGTGTTTGGGCATGGGGTGGTTTTACAGTTGTGGGTAGCATCCAGATTAATCTTCATTGTTATGTGGAAATATAGCAGTAATAATAATATTTTTTTTTTTTTTTACTGCAGTTAATGGTTTGTTGCTATTACCTTTCTCAAATATATTATAATTGAGTATATATAAAAATGACTTAATCACAACAGCATTTTATTTCAGCAGCTCTTCTTCTTCTTTCCTTTATATTGCATCCCGAGAGTATTATGGCATAACTGTTAATTCTCTAATGTTACAATGGGAGTGTATAAGTTGCTTAATTGTATTTTGCATGGTTGCTTTCCCTAACATGAACACTTCTAATGTGAAAATCTGTTTGGCCTTACAGGTGTTTTCAGTAATGTGTGCCATTAGATAGGCATAGTTATAAAGCTAAATATTTAGTCTTTTTCCCTTTTTGCAGATGTTACTCTAATCCAGTTTATAGTTAGCTGCAGTTGACTGTTATAGCCACTAGAGGCAACGCTATAGCTCGTATAGCGTTAAATGACCCTTAAGATATTTCATTTTATGCCTCTCAGAGGACCTGTGCTGCTGGGTCTTAATGTCACTACAGCAGTAAAAAAGACTGATGAGAGTTGCTAATGGTATTGTAGTTTAAGGGAAAGGAAATGCACACCTTGGCCAGTGGTGAATCAATAATACAGCTGTATAAAGAATATTAATTATCTAGCTCAAATACAACTCGGATCCTACATTCTGGTGTGCTTGAATTAGTCTTTTTACAACTTTCTAAGACATACCAAATACAACTCAGATCCTACCAATTCAGTTGGGTGCATTTTAAAATAAACTTCCATGAAATACCCCTTTGATGATCAGAATGCAGAATCCCTTAAACGGCTGGAAAAAAAAACACCCACTTTTATCCCACTTATGATTGGGACAATTTTCCCCTTGTTTTTGTGGCTTTTCAATTTTATGACAAACAAAACACGAAAAAATATTTTTTGAGTAGCAACCGATTTTTTATATCATCATGATAACATCAATATTCAGCGATTACACAGAAAAGTTAACACAACTGAGAGCCTAAGATTAGCCATTAGAGGTTGGCCATTAACCTATCCATCTTTTAAGCTTTTAAGAAACAGAAGGACCTGAGATATAGCTTCATATCAGTGCTGTTTAAAAAAAATGATAAATTAATTAATTAATATATATACACTAAACAGGTTAAATAAAATTCTTAAGAGGGTTTTGCAACTTTTTTTCAGGAACATTGTATGTGACTTCACGCAAAAAAAATCTGAATGGTGGAATTAAAAAAAAAAATTTAGGTTTTGGAACAGAACCACAGAACTAATGTGTCTTACTCATGTACTGTGTACTTGCTTGTTTCCCGTTCATTGTTGATTGGATTGGATTTGGTTTATTATACTTACGATTTATCTTTTATGCTGTTACCAGCTTTGTGGTTGTTGATTGGGGTCAAATAAAAACTCTAATAGAAGGTGCAGGGCTTCCAGAGCATCTCAGTCTTTGTTTATTCCTTATTTCCCTATTTAGAAGGGAGCCTGATGCTACAGTCTTGTGCAAAGGTTTAGGCACCCCTAAAATAAGTAAATAACAGATTTTGGTGATTTTTAATTGAAAGATGTTAACACAGTCTTTTTTGGAAATGGACAAAATGCACAATATTTTCATCAAACATTGGTGCATAGTTACTTTTTACATCATAAATTGAACAAATATAAAAAATAAAAACATTATTATGGCACTGTGCAAATGTTTGGGCACCCCAAGAGTTCCAGAGTCTCAGATTATTTTTACAAGGTTTAATTCAAGGTTGCATCAATGTTTGCTGAAAATATTGTGCCTTTTTTCTGTTTCCAAGAGAGACTGTGTTAACATCTTTTCAATAAAAAATAAAAAAAATCACCAAAATCTGTTAATCAAGGAGTGCCTAAACTTTGTCTAAGGTCTTCTGTCATCATATCACACAATTTTCTCCAGGTTACCAACACCTAGTGGCTTGAGCGCAGCTGTCATCTCCAAGAATTGTGTGCGTGCGTGCGTGCGTGCGTGCGCGCATGTATAGGTGTGCGCGCATGTATAGGTGTGCTTGCATATACTGTATATACACACACAAGCTATATTTAAACTATATGCTATTAATATACATTATGATATAGAATACACTCAGTGCTTTTTCTTTAACAATCCAAAATATGTTTTAGCTTTTAGATTGTCCAAAGTAGCTACATTTAGCTTTGAAAACATTATTTTCTCTCATCACTTTCATGAGGTAGTCACCTGTCCCAATACCAGCCTCAAAAACGGCTGGTTTATATAAACTCAGATTAGAGCTCACATAAATGCTTCTCATAGTTGAAGCAGCAGACATATTTCAACATCCCCATCAAATTGTGGCAAAGAAGCCATTGCATCGGAAGAACAACAAGCAGAAGACTTGCTTGGGCTAGAAAACGCAAGGAATGGAGATAAGATGTTTTTTTATCTGATGAGTCCAAAATTTAGTTTTTTGTGCCAAAGATGGCCATGTCTTTGTTAGTCGTAGAGAGAGTAAAGAGACTGTTGCTGAATGTATGGTTCCCACTGTGAATCATGGAGGAAGTGTAATGTATAGGAGTTGCTTTGCTGGTTACCCTTTGGGTGACTTTGAGAGCAAAATTTAGAGCACACTTAACCAGCATGGCTACAACAGCATTTTGCAGCAACATGCCATCCCACCTGGTTTGCATTCCCACCATCATTTGTTTTTCAACATGGCTATGACCCCAAACATACCTCTTTATGTAAGAGCTATTTATCCAAGAAGAAGAGTGATGGTGTGCTGCATCAGCTGACTCAGCCTGCGTAGTCACCTGATCTGAATCCAATTAAGATGGTTGAGGATGAGTTGGACCTTCGGACTCTTCCTTCGTAGAGTGAAGGAAAAGCAGTCAACAAGCACTTTTTTCCCACTACCTCAACTCATACCTCATCATACAGTCTGCTATTTGCACAAAAATATTTTTGACACAATGTCAATTGTTTACTGCTGTTTTTCTTTCTCACTAAACTCAACACATACCTCATCACGAAAGAAAAGGCATTTCAGTACTGAAACATGTTACATTGTTGTTATGTAGCTCTTGTTTGCACAATTGCACATGCACTTTGTTGTCCAGTGTTGTCTCTTCTAGTATAAAAATTGATAGCTTAGGTTAAATTAAAAATGTAAAATCTGCGTTTCTAATTTATGTTGTCTGTTAATTTATGTCGTCTGCATGTATGTAGCACCTTGGTCCTGGAGGAACGTTGTTTCATTTCACTGTGTACTGAACTGTATATGGTTGGAATGACAATAAAGCCTACATTGACTTGACTTGACTTGACTCAACACCTCTGGGAAGCTCTCTTTGCCAGGATATTGTTGTGCTCAAAGAGGTCTCTGCCATCATGGAATATAGCTTCCATGAAGGTTGTAGACAGCAAAAGTGTTTAGGTAGGTGGTATGTGATCAACATGATTGGCCAGACCCACAGTTTCCCTGCAGAACATTACCCAGAGCATCACACAGTCTTTGCACACATGCCTTCTTCCCATAGTGCATCCTGGAGCCATCTATTGTCCGGGTAACTGAGGCACATGCACCCAGTCATCCACAGGATGTAAAAGAAAACTTGAAGTCGAACATCAAGCAAAAATGGGAAGGAATTCCATCTACAAAGCTTCAACAATGGTGTCATTCGTTCCCAAACGCTTATTGAGTGTTGTTAAAAGGGATCGTCTCAGATCTTTTAGAACATGTTGCAGGCATCAGATTCAAAATGAGTAAATATTTGCAAGAGACAATTAAATTCGTCAGTTTGAACATTGCATATCTTGTCTTTGTGATGTCTTCAATTGTATATGGGTCATCAATGATTTGCAGGTCATTGTGTTCTGTTTTTCCCAACTTCATTGGAATTGGGGTTAGTTATACATTTAAAAAAAGAATGAAAACATCCACATATCTCTTACAAATAAAATAAAATCAACACGGCATCATCACTTCACTGGGGGTCTGCAGGCATACCTTGAAAAAAAGAAAAAATAACCAGTTGTATGAAGAAATTCTAACCCGCCCTAACATGGAGTCAGCTAGCTTGCATGTAACATTGATTCGCTATATTTTGCACATACTCCTATATACACATGAATCCACACAGAACACAGTCTGTGACACAAAATTTTTTTACAAACACTTTTTTTTATTATACTTTTACCAATATATTGAGCAGAGCAGTTCCAAGATTCACCTCTCATAGATCCAGTTTGACTAACACTACCACACATCATTTTTCCCCCCTTCTGTTGGACTTCCCCCAAATGAAACCTGATTACAGGAGCTAGGTGTTAGACACTCTGTAGTCTCCCTAGTTTTAATAGTCTTTCATGTGATGACTCTGACATGTTTCACAGAGGTCATCTGTACATCTTTAATCAAGCTGTGCATCTGGGGAGTTGTTTTGAAATGCACATCAACAAATCTTTGTTCGGTCCATTAATGAGATGTGGAGCGAGTACTGGAGCATATTAACTTTTCTATTTTTTTTTTAATTAATTTTCAAGACAACTTAGTCAAATGTGAATAGAAATCACAGAAATTAGTATAGAGACCCAAGATCGCCAGATCACAGTTGTTTTTATCTGCATTTAAATGTGATTGGTGAGTCTAAACAATGCAAATGGACTATACTCTGCTTGTGAATGTAAAAAGGACCTATAGTCACTAAGAGAATAAGATCCTGAAAACAACCTTCATCTTGGTGAGATATTATACTGTAGAGTAGTGGTTCTGTAGAGCGAGTCAGCGCTCTTTGATTTATTTTTGTTATGGTGTTAGAACGTACCACTGACCTATTATCGACCTAAATAGAAGTTATCAGCCAGTTTGACCGGTTCATTAAATCTAATTGTTTTCATTCAAACGTTAAAAACACAAATGTAATTCAATGCACTATTAATTATGTCAACTTGTCTCTAATTTCTTCTGTTGGCAGTTAATAATTAGTAAGGGCTAAACAAATATTTTTATAATAAAACTTTAATTTAGTTCCGAGGGGGCCTGGGTAATTTATTTTACAGGTTTACAAAATGTTTTGAACCCATTATTAACAATGAAGTTATTGCAATTATACCAAGACTTTTATTCCTTCACAATACAGTCTCTGGGCAGAATTCACCACTTGGTACTAATTTTTGTCAGTTTGGGATTCTGGTCTGTGGTTTGCCTCCCTTTGAATCCCATCTGCATTTTTAAAAAAAAAAAGGCCTCCAAAGTGTGAATAGTTTGGTTGGATTAGCTTTATCAATTCCCTGCGCTTAATGGAAAACCCCTGTGAGTGGACTTTGAAGTGTCATGAGCGCTTTCCAATGAAAACAGGCTCTGAATGTCTCTCCATCTCTCTGGAGGTGAAGAGATCCACACTCTGCTGCTTTTCTTGTCTCTCTTCTCCCAATCTGGGACTAAAACCACAAGGTATTCAGGTTCAGATCTGACCACCAACTAAACAACAGTGCCCTTGTGGAAAGTCTTATTTTTTGGAATGTGATTTTGACAAGCTGTAATAGCTTTCACATCACCCCACCCCTTCTAGAAGGATCTCAGTATGGTTACATAGTTAAATATTGCGATATAGACCCCTGTGTATTGAAGAGAGAATGCCATTGTGGCATTGGCACTTTTTAAAATTAATTTGTGCTTTGGTAATCCTACACGTTTCTGATGTGTTTGCAAATTAAAATGTTGAGGAATCTTGATTTCGTCACTCTTTTACAATAATGTGAAGGATCAGCTGTCCTCTCCCAAGTCCCTGACTGACAGAGGAGGCTCTATTTTTCCTGCATTCTGTTACACGCGCATGCACACATGTAAAGCCAGGTTACTCTTTCTAGCATGACGTGTCGCAGACCTTGCTGAGGACGGCACTGGACGGTGTGGTGCAGGAGTGTGTGAGCTTCGTGGGAGTGGACATCAACATCTGCTCTGAGACATTGATGAGGTACAAACCAAATAGTTTCCAGCAGCAGTCACAACATGGCAACTTCACACTCGCCTCCCCACTACTGCATACTGCTCTGTTTAGTCTGACACCCCACTCAGGCCAAGCTAGGCTGTAGTCTTACACGCACACACATGCACACACATACACATGCAAGTTCACTTTTTAGTCACATAATTGCTTTCTGCTTTACACATAAAATCTCTGTTTCCAGTGAAAGCATTTTTATGCTATCCAGATTCCCACTGTTATGAAAGATTTATATTTTTATATATTTAGGATTTGCTCATATATGAATGCTACTTGTACACTTGTACATATGATTTTGAGCCACAAAACTTCTTAATGCATAAGGTTTGTAACACTGTAATAGAAAAATAAACTAACACACAGGCACTACTATTTATTGTGCCTTTTTACTCAGTTACTTGTGGGAATAAGTTCAGAGCTAATAGCAAAATGTTTACTTTTCTTTGAACTAGAGCTTATAGTAATACAAATCCAAACTGGGATGCCAGTCAAAATCCCATTTCTGTATGCCCCTCTGTCTGAACGCTTAATGTTTTCTGTACACACCATATACACACTGACAGTACACCAGAAAACGTTGGTTAAATGCTCGGTTCCTTTTACTGAAACAAACTTATGATATTGGATCTGGAAATTGAATCGTGTCATCTACGGCCAGTATTGGTCAAGTGTGAGGCAGGCAGAGATCAGGTCATTTGTTTACCTGACTTTCAATGAGCTCTTAGGTCCAAGACGTACACACACACACTGCACATTCACAGCTCGAATGTAATACAGGCCTTATTTATAAGTGATGACATACTGTGTTTACATAGCTGCTTTTGGAAGGAGCTGCCACTTTAAATTCCCCACACTGTCACCAAAAACTTTAGAAGCCTGCCTGTTAGAAATAAAAAAGGTCACAATGATTATTAAGATCTTAGGAAAAGATCTTAGGAAACCTTTGGGTAACTGCTCTGGAAAATGTTCTCAATATTTGTACTAATATTTCACACGTGAATATGTAAGGATTTGATTAGTATGAAATAGAATTTCCATACCCTTGGGTGGACTTTCAAAGTGTAATTTTTACTCAGGATATATAGTATAAGGGAAGTATTGACATCTGTGGCAGTGACTAATTCCAAAAACAAGACGGATTTCAAAGTTGCAGTTAGATGAGAAATACATGAAATGGAAAGTCGGTACCTATTGAACCTATTCCTGCATTTTCAAAGGTCCATTGATTAGTGTAAGCCACAGAACAAGCAATGGAAATGTTTTTGTGTTTTCCTGTAGACATGTTGCAGGTCTGAATGCAGGCCGGGCACGCAGCATCATAGAATGGAGAGAAAAGAACGGGCCTTTCTTCAACCGAGAGCAACTGAAGCTGGTCAAAGGCCTTGGCCCAAAGAGCTTCCAGCAGTGTGCAGGATTCATCCGCATCAACCCAGAGTCCATGCGCAGGTACCAATGTTAATGCTAATACATGTTCTCCTACACATCCTGATTTTAACAAACAAATACGTTTATCATGATGCTGTTTTAATGAAATGCATCAAGTACTGCTGTGTGCCAGTGGTGTAGGAGGTGTTTTATTGCCATGTAATGTCTCGAATACTGAGCTTTTGTTGTGGTTTGTGTGGGATTTATTTATTTATCCTTGTATCCTATGTGTGAAATTAGTCAATTCTAACTTTGTCTTAGGTGTAAAGTGTACATTTGTTAACCTGCAGTGGGTTGATATCTAGACACCCAGTTCTTTTCAGATAGGCCCCAGAACTTATTCTGTGTATGAGGCAAAATTATACAACAGTTCTAACCAAGCAGTCTATTTGGACATTCCATGAGTGATGATAAGAATGATGACACCACTGGGACATTTAACTATATTGCTCCTTGTAACTGTTAATTACTGTTTGTCAAAGCATGGGTGAAAGTAGGTCTATACAGTCAACCATACTGAGGAGAGAGCAACTGTCTTTGAAAGATCACATTCAAAACCAGTCATAGAGACACTTTTCAGCAAAAAAAAAAAAACACTTCTGATAATGTCACCTTAAAAAAACTTTAACTTCTTAATAATTGCATCACAGCCATGCTATATACATCAATACAGCACTCCCTGTCATGTTATTATTGCATAAATTGCAACTTGTATTTTCCCAACTGAATCCCTTAAGGTCTTCTCAACTACTAGTTTCTTCCTTGTTTACAATGTGTCTTGGAATTAACATGGCTGCACACACCATAAACAGTACTTTAAAAAAAAAAAAATTTGTAGAAGTTTAACACTGGCCTTTTTTGTAAGAAGTTAGTTAGCACTAATGTTAGCTAGCTAACACTGGTAATAGAATAATTTAATCAACACTCATCATCTAAATTATGAGCCCTAGTGTGTAGCTGAACATTTTGTATATTTTACGGATCTTATATTAAGATTATACATTGCCTGTCAAAAAATTTACATATGCAAAGATTTCATTCAGTCACCTTTAGCTTTGATTATAGCACACAGTTCATGTGTGAAAATGATTCCTCATGCTCCCAGAAACACACTTTCACAATTTGAGACCTGGAATATGCCTGTGCCATCAGGGAAGAAAAGTCCATTGATGTGACAACCTGGTTATTCAGTACTTCAGGTGATCAGCTCACTTAATTTATTTTATTGCCACATAATGTTGCTGAGTGTAGACCTGACCAACTAAAGCAACCCCAGCTCATAACACTGCCTCTAGAGACTTTTGGACATTATACATGATAATTGCATCACTTCATGCGCTTCCCTTTTTACCCTGTGGGACCAATCACCCTGGAATGGGGTCAGTCTGAACTCATCAGACCACATGACCTTTACATTACACCAACATCCAATTTTTTCTGCTCCTTAGATAATTCAAGTCTTTTTTCTGACTAGCCTCATTAACAAGTGGTTTTCTTATGATCACACAACTGTTTAGTGCCAATCCTTTGAGCTTTCATAACATCGTATGTATATAGAAATGCTCTTAGTTTGACTAATAAAGATGGCTATGTTTTTTTACTTTAAGTGATCTCCATTAATGTTTTTTTTAGTACATTCTTTTAGTACATTTCAGCCCTTTCAGGGTTTGTTAATGTGTTGAATGGTTCTTAACCCAGATCTAGTAATTCTAAATATCCTTAGTTGTTTTCTCAATAATTTGACCCTTCAGAAATGGTGACCCTTTTTTTGCCCAGGTAGTGTATAATATATTGTATTGTGCAATGAGATGTTTTTACATCCACACTGTTTTTACAGTGTGCCACGAGTAATTTGTGTTTTTTCTCCCCATTTAGCTTTGTCTCAGGTGAAATCCCAAACTCTGCAACTGTCAAGAAGTCAACAGCTAAGAAGAGCAAAGGCATCAGCAACCATCCTAATCCTTTGGACCAAACGTGCATCCATCCTGAGTCATACAGTCTCGCCATGAGGTGAGAATCCGACTCCAGTTGACAGTCTGACATGCTGGAATGTTTGTGCTGACAATCCTCTTGGTAGGAATGCACCGATAGCTTGGACTCTGTTTTGCATAGATGGACTGGTAGCATCTGGTTGAGTGTGTTTCTCACACTTGTATGTCTGTGTTGTGTGTGAGGGCTGTTATTGCTATTGCTACTCATATGAAAAGCATGTGTTGTTGGTTTGGTGGTTGTGAATGGAAGCTCTGCCTGCAGCTGTGCTAGTCCAGTCTGTTTAGACTGCTCCAGTTTGACACTCATGACGGCTGATGCCAGGAGAAGTGCCAGTATGGAAGCTTTTGGAGGCAGATGTATGACAGCTGCAAGTCAAAATGAATGTTCTTGTGTGTGAGGGGGAATGCATCTAATTTGGCATTCCAAGTGGTAGTTAGAGTAATGGTTTAATCCCATTTTCATGATAGAATATATACTGTATTGCTTCCTAGCTAACTATTTTTTCTAGTGTCTGATTGCACATGCGTGTGTAGAAACCACAGATTATAAGTATAATTTGGCAGCAGCATACTAGTAGCAAATATTTATGCCATGAAATGTAAATTTCACTACACAGTATATTCTGGCACCATGTTCATTTGCATGCCTAGAAAATTTTCCCATTTATTCCATTTTGAATAATCCATAAACTGACCAAATAAATATTTTTTTTAAGCTTGGAGTGATATTTCTGTCCTGAAATCAGTATAATTTCTGTGCTTGTCCACCAGTGCTTGGCCAAATCTGTCATCAGAGGCATCTGTAGAGGTTAGAGGTCTAATAAAGCCACTTAGGGGCATGGAGAGGGGGAATAATCACCCTGTCATATCCTCCTGCCTCACTCTCCTTCTGTTTGTTTTCCTTTCTCTCCGTTCAGCTTCATTTCCTACTAAACCAGGCAGAAAAGTCTCCCTAGCTGACTGCTGTATTATTGACAGACTCTATCGTTACCAAATGCTGCCCTAATGGATGTTCTGCTATACTCCAATTGTCACTGTGAGCCATGCCTATTTTTCTTGGAAAAACAGGGTTTGATTAAACATGGCCACCAGCAGTGCTGAGTTAGTAATGTACTACCCAGCTAATGTAGCAGACCTAAAATAGAGTTTTCAATGGAGTACAGGAGGAATTTGGGTTAATGTTAATAAAGTGTGCCGAATGGCCAATATAAGTCTCAGTCTGAGCTGGAACGAGATGACTAATGATGCGAACAGGTCGTCTGAACAATGGCTTTATAATGACAGTGACAAGCTTGACGTATTCCCAACAATCTACAGCCCATTTCTGCATTGTGCTCATTCGTCCTGTGCTCTTTTTCATTCCTCTGTTTCTAGATATAGCAAGCATTCCCAGTGCTCAGCTATGACATCATGCACCTTGGTGAGGGCAAGCAAAAAGGTTTGGATTGTGCCTGGACAGGTGTGGTGCACCCACTCTCCTCTCACTCTGGGAGTGATTGTTACACGATTGCCACTCTGAGTAGCGTGGGCCAGCAAGCAGTAATGGTGGATCATGTTGCTTTAATGTGATGAACCTGATACTCTTATCCTTACTACTGGGAACCACCCCCACATCACACACACGCACAAACTGACCCCTTGATGGATTTTCAAAGGAAGGTGTGCATAAAAACTAGACCCACGTATGCCAAGGACGATTAAATACCTATTGAAACATCCCTCTAAGATGTGGTGCTAACATACGTCAATGGCATATTAAAATTGCAAAACACTATTTATGATAATATGGAGTATATTAGCTGACTTTGCTTCAGCATCTTTTGGGAAGAGTAAATGTTTTGGCTATCTTGCCAAGCCAGTTATACCCCAACTGGAACAGTATTAGTAGTCGTGGTTGTGAGATAATGAAAGATAAATTATATAGAAAAAATATTTTTGTTCCGAAAACAAGGGTTTCTCAGTTGTGAGTAAAACAACTGTATAAATATTGAGTGTGTAAATTGGCATTTAACATGTTGCTTACAGCTGTGAGTGCTTATGGCTTGGCTCTGTAAAGTGCCTGAGAAGTGACTTAAGAGCCATTATTTGATTCTCCTTGTTGACGTATTTCCTTCTGAAACAGGAAGTCAGGGTGGGACAAACATGTTGTAGGGTTTGACTGATTTGGCCATAATGCATGGATAATATTGTGAAGGAAGCTACACAACCAAACCTGCAATTACTATAATGAGCAGCTACTATAAGGTGACACTTGCTGTTTGCTTTCATGGGAAGTACATGCATTCCACAAAGCATCTAACTGACTGGATACAAATCGGATCAGGGCATCGTCAACATACTACTTATCTCACCAACAATAAAAGTTTAATAAGAATTTCTAAAATTAAATAAAACAAGCTAATAAATAAATGTCAGTATAGTTGTGTCTATAACATCAGAGATGCGTACAAAAAATAATTTCTTCATTTTCTAGTACCTTTTTATCCTAAATTTCTACAACTACCAGTATGTGTGCCATCAAGTATTTTCCTGCAGAGTACCATCTTATTAGAATAAATAGGAGTGAAAGCGAACTTCTGATGGCAGAGTCTGGAGAGCCTCGCGTTCAAGGCCCACCGCATGGCCTGTGTATTTGGAGCGGAGCTGCTTTTCATTAGGCACATGGAGAAGCACCATCGTGCTCCGCTCGCTCCTCTAAACACAAACACACCAGGGGAAACCCGAGCCTGTGGCCTGATGGGACGCCACCTCCCACACCCGCAAAACGTCGCTTCATAAATCAGTCAGAGTGTAGCACTGCAGCTTTCTTCTCTTCCAGCACGGCCTCGCTCTGTCTCGAGCTCTGGGGAGACGGCTGCAGAGACACAGCAGCTCTGATGAACAACGCAGAGGTGGGGTGACTGTGTTGGGGAGGATATATGTAGCTGGAAGCGGGTATGCGGTTGATTTACTAAGATGGTAAATGGAGCCCACGAGTATAACCCGATCCCTAACTCTCTGTTGATCCTCTTGGGTCAGATTTGATCTCTTGCTATCAGCTCTCAACTGAGTTTGGTTAAAAGAGTGTGTTCTGATCTGAGTTCAGTGGCAGATCCGGCTGCAGATATGCTGTATGCAGCACCTCCCATGTGACCCAGTGCAGTGATACCGGAGTACAGACATAACCACATACAGGCTGCTTAAGCTGGGAGACACATCGGAATTCGTCAACTGTGTGTGTGTGTGTGGGTGTTTCTTTATCCCCAGCACTTCATAACTCAGAGTGCAAATTCACATTGGAAAGCCATAGATTTTTTTATAATTTTGTTTCAGTTTAGGGCCACCTCTGAACTGTTAATGATTGCAAAGAACGCATTCTCATAAAAAATAGTACTGTTTTTTGTCAGAAAGGGAGAGGAGAGAGATTTTAAGTGGACAGATTTTCTTTTTTCCAGTGCCTATATTATCACCTTTGACTAAATATATAGTTATAGTCTGCATTAACCAGTATGTATAAAGCTAAATACTGATGAGGGATTCCATTATGTTCTGGTTCACAAAAAGTGTTGTGTACTCATGAGCTATTATAAAAAGATTATAAATGCAAATACACAAATTCTCCAGAGACACTGGACTTTTGACTAAGATCCTTCCACATAGTCCGTCATTATGAATTGTTTCAAATAATTTTATATTCACCATGAATTAAGTTGTTTGTTGTTACAGATGATATCCATGTTATCTCTGAAGTGTGTGCCATGCTATCACCATCTTATCAATTGATCAACTGTTAAACCTAACCATTAACTTGTTCAGCTCTCTCTCTCTCTCTCTCTCTCTCTCTCTCTCTAATATATATTGTGTATGTGTGTGTGCGTGTGTGTTTTGTATATAGGATAATTATACATTCTTGCGCACTTGCACACAATCCTTGATTGACTCTCATGACTACATGTGGCTTGCCAGTGAATGTAGTGGTGTTGGATGTAACTGAAGGTACATCCTTCAAACTGTACTGCAGTCATGTCACTATTCTAGGTTTCAAATTTTCAAGTGACTCCTTAGAGTATTGCAGAAACCTTTTTAATAGGCCTTGTAAAATTTGAATGGTGGCAAAACATTGCCTGGTCTTTTTCTGAACTTGAACTGTGTTGACTTAGTGAGGGTGTAATCGACATAGTCACCTGTTCTTGAATGATATTGGCTGGGTTTCATTTTATTTTATTTTTCTACACTTTTTTCTAGGGAGCATAAATATTGGACTTTAGTGATAGGACCAAAGTGATGGGTGCATCAGGGTAAAAAGGGAAGTGCATGAAGCATGGATGATCCCATGATGCATATTGTCCACTGTACAAGCCTCTGGAGGCAGTATTATGATCTGGGGTTGCTTCATTTGGTAAGGTTGAAACTCTGCAGCATTATGTGGCAATAAATAACGATGACGCTACAGTAAGTCATTTCAGGATGACCTGAATTTACTGAATTCCCAGGTTATAACATCTATGAACTTTACTTCTCAGACAGATCAGGCAAATTCCAGGTTTCAAATTGTGAAAGAGTGCTTCTGGGAGCATGAACTGGCCACCACTTTGTGTGCTGAAATCAAATCTAAAGGTTATCGAATTAAATCTGTGTGCATGACTTTTTTGGCCAGGCAGTGTATGTATGTATGTAATTATACACATTTTTGACACTTTACAGTTCTCAAAATTTTTAACATTCTCACATTAAGTGGTAGGAAAACCTTCCTTCAGCCTCGTTGTATAATGTGTATACAAGATTGTAAATGTTTATAGATAGATCTTGGACACCCCTTCATGCTACATGGATAGAACCATTCATATTCTTAGGTTTACATATCGATTGGTCACTTCAATTCAGACCACAGGGTTTCAGTAGCATTAAAATCTGTAGACTGGAATACTCAGTGCATATTGATTTCGCTTTACCACAACCATTTGCCTTAATTTAGTATTATCTTTGTTAAAAGCTTTTTTAATAACCTCTTGGCAGAGGCAACAGGTTTAGGGGTGACATATTTTGATGCCATTGAACTTTACAAGAGCCCATAGGCTAGTAGCCAGAGGAAGAGCATTCCATATTTTTGCCAACATGTTTGAACATTTTTGTATGGTCTGACCACAACACACCATTCCAACTGTAGTTCCAATGACACTTTTATGCACAAATATTTGTGCAACTTTTCTTTTTGTCCACAATTGTGTTTAAAGTAACAAGTGGTCTATAGGTGTTTTGCCCAGTACTACTTAGAATTTGCAATGATCAGTTATTTTGCTATTAGGTATTTATTGGTATATATCATCACAATTGACTGCAAAAAACCTCATTCAAGGAGTAGTATTCTGTTGTAATGTTTTAAAATGTCTGTAAAGCATGCACGTAAGAGTTACAGAAATGCATCTGTGTGCTACAGGAAGTAGGTGGACTCTGGTCCCACCTGCCCTGTCACTCACGCTGCTGACAGCTGCGGTGGCTAGCTGGCGTCAGGCTGCCACGGCGACGGCTATCCATCAGCAGGCTGGCTCGCCAGTATGACCCTAACTAACATTCCACAGCCACCACTGGACACACTGATGCCTGTTGAAATATCAGTACACTTTTATCAATGTCGCAAAGCAATTTTACAGAATCACTATGGAATATGGAAATGAATTTGAAAACTGAAACTGAGAAAATATGTATAAATCAAGATTATCAGTTTGCCCCTGATGAGCAAGCTGGGGGCAATGGTGGCAATAACAAACTTTCTGAGATGGAAATGGAAAGAAACCTTGAGAGGAACCAGACTCAACAGGTAACCCATTCTCATTTGGGTGATATCAAATAGTAGGGATTGATCTGCAGTCAGATCCTCATATGGTATGAGGCTGGAAGTTCAGTATAACGGGAGAGATGTTTAAGTTAATATGAAGTCCACTTTTGTCATTGCGCGTAAGGTGTAAAATACAGTTTGTGAGAATTTGAGTCCTGAACTCTTGACAGACACTATGACTATTGACAGATGATGGCCATCACAAGCCATCACATCAGCTCTCTGCATCAACCGAGTCTAAGACTGTCTTTATGGTCAATGGAACCGTCCCCAGTCACCATACATATTACAAGCAGACCACGCAAGGCCTCCATGCGACGAGGACCAGAAGCAGGGCAGCAGGATGAGTCAGACAGGTCTGATCCTGTATTTCCTTTGTTACTTTCCAGTATGATAAGAATATGAACCAGGATAAAATTTTCATATTTTTGAAATGAAGCAGTCAAGGTACTGTAGAATGTTGACCCCCCCCCCTTTTTTTTCTGGTTCAAATGTAGGTATACATCCACATAGACTAAAATACAATTTGATGGCCAGTTGTGTCATGTTTCGCAGATGATCGCATTATTTGTGTTGATGATTGCTGAATGCTCTGAAGGAGCTAGATGTGTCGTGGTCAACGTCGTTTTCATGTACAGTATGCAAATATAGCAGGGTGTCCTCAAGATGCAGATAGGCTTGGTCTAGTTGCATCGATTGTTTTTTACTCTGCTTATTTTGACATTTCCAGATGAAATTAGAGAGACAGTCCATGCATTGTAAGCTTTGTCAGGACCGGTTGCAATAGTGTTTGATTTCTTATTTAAACGGTTTTCTCTTCAGGGTGAATAATTGTCATTGGAACGAAAGCCTAGTTAGGAGTAATTCTGGATTAATAAATTAAAGTTTTTCTTATTTAAAGAATAACTTTTGTTTTATTTCAACACAGTGGAATTAACCTCTGTGATTTTACACATCAGTGCCCAAATTGAACGTGTCACAAAGGATATTTTTACTTTAAAATGTTACTTTTGACAAAAAAATTTAAGCAACAAGAAGGATCTTTTGCAAAAAAAAAGACTTGGTATCTTCTTGCACAAAAGCATGTCTAATATAAAACAGCAACGAGTGGGATGGTTTTTAAAAGGTGTACATGTTCTTATATATTTTATTTTGTCCTGTACTATAAATAGGTGAAGACTGTGTGCTTGTGCACTGTTCCACGTTATGCTTTCTCGTCTAGCATGAGGCAAGCCCATGCGTCCTGGATCTGCTCTGTGTTAAGTCGGACTTTGGTTAAGGGAGTGCTTCTGTTGTCTCTCTGAGGCCCCACCAGTGGCCCTACTTGATATACTTGTGAGGCGACTTGATTTATACAAGGAGACAGACTGTTCATCTTTGGGACCCTGAAGATCAAGATTTAGAGTATAATTAGTCTCACCTTTACTCCCTTTTCCTCACCTCCTTTCTTGCACATCAAATATCTCTTCCCAGACCGAGTTGGAATATGAGGTTGAAGAGGTAGAGACAACATTTATCCACCGTGTCTACTGGCCTCAGGGGAGCTCTATTAAAAAGCTGTTTGTTAAGACAGCATCTCTCTGGACTTTGTGAACTTTACATACATACATTACATAGCCTTTAATGTTA
This sequence comes from Clarias macrocephalus, assembly GCA_011419295.1. Taxonomy (NCBI): domain Eukaryota; kingdom Metazoa; phylum Chordata; class Actinopteri; order Siluriformes; family Clariidae; genus Clarias; species Clarias macrocephalus. The sequence goes on from JAAGKR010001705.1 coordinate 94,616, forward strand.
ACTTGGCTCTATCCAGAATAGTCAATTTGTTATGAACCCTATCAAGGAACCTGCCTCATTTTCTGAACTCATCGTTTTGAAATCTAACATATTTCTTTCTTCAGGTTTTTGTCTCAGATTGGTGGTAGTTTGAATCACTTGGGCAGTGCTGAGCTCCAGAAGCAAGTTAAAAGCACAGTTATGAGTCATGGTCTGGAGAGCTTGGCCCAGTCTCTCGACACCTGCCCTGAAACTTTGCAGCTCATCGTGGATGGCCTAAGTCAACCACCTGGCGTTGACATCCGTCAAGGTAAGAAGGATCCAGCATGTCCCTGTCCTACTTCAGGGCATCAACATCCTCTCACGGTTCTCTTCTACACAGTTTTTGGGTTATTTATTTTGTAATAAATAACCCAAATGTTGCTAATGGTTGATGGCAAACACTCTGATAACCAGAATCATACTGGTCATACTGGATATGCTGCCGTGTTTAATTTGGATTAAATTTTTATAATTGTAGTACTGAAATATTTTGTTATAGTTAAATGCATCATCATTTTTGTAACATTGGACGCTGCACTACTCAGCACATGCTTCTCCTTCATAAAATGCACACATGCACAGACGCTCAGACAGACCAAAGGACTCTCCCCATATGACCATAATTCAGACAGATTAAAGAGAGTTCTGTGTCTGTCTGTTTCTCTCTCTCTCTCTCTCTCTCTCTCTCTCTCTCTCCCTCTTCCTCTCTCTGTCTGTGATTGTCTGCTCCTCTCCCCAGAGTCTTTCTCTGGTCTGTGCGAGATCTGGGCGGTGCTCCAAGCTTTTGAAGTCTTGCTGTGTAATTTGGGGGAAGACCCAAGTTATTAAAGCATTGCTGCCAACAGATACATCATTAATGAGAGAGAAAGAAGGCGGCTTAAAGACAAAAGCAGAGTTATGCTCTTCCAGTGGTGAAACCCCAGCTACTTGCTGTGAGAATTAAACCCATAAAATGCCTATCTTGGTTTGAACATTGTGATCGGTTTTGTGAGATGACACTGTTCTCCAGGCAAGGCGGACAAGAGTTGATGTTAATGTCTTTATAGCGTTAACATAATTAATTTTACTATTAAGTAGGCTTTGGTGCAGGGGAAAATCATTATCCAAGGTGAACAATGCTGTGTGCAGTGTGGTGCACGGGGTACTACCTTTTCCATCAGGAATTTGCAGGTTCACTTCCACTACTTGGAGTCCTAATGAGGCTCACTTCATAGCCAGCTGTACAAATAGCTGCCATGTGAACCTTGCATTTGGTAAGATGTCTCGGATTAGAATAATCAGAGATGAATGCTTTTTGGACTGCAGAGCCTGTGGAGAGGCTGTGTTTATCTAAAAGCACCTCCCAAAGAAAGTTTCCCTAGAAGAGACAAAATTAATTCTTAGATGGGACTCCTAGAATTTTGATGGTATGTGGAATAGCAATTTCACATGCTTTAGGCAGCTCTAGCTAACGCTTATGTCTTATGTAGATGTGTGTTTTTGCTGTGTCTTAAAAAAAAAAAAAAAAGCATGATTGCAAACTTAAAATTAACCTGCTTTAACATGTTTAAATGACATCTTACTCTTCTCTTTCTTCTCTTCATCCTCTTTTTTTTTTTTGCTTGATTGGTCTCTCTTTCTTCTTCTCTCCTCTTGTCACAGACTTTGAACAAGCAGTTTTTAAGAGAAGTATCGTGTCCATGAGTGATCTCCATGAGGGCACGGTTCTTACAGGGCGAGTGGAAAACACTGCTTTATTTGGGGCATTTGTGGACATCGGGGTGGGCCGGGCGGGCCTTATCCCAAAGCGCTACATCACTCAAGATAAACTGCCTGCTGACAAGAGGCGAAGAAGTCTAGCTATAGGACCAGGAGAGCGAGTTGAAGTCCGGGTTATGAATGTGGATCTTCAGAGGAGCCGGATCACCTTAGACCTAATTAGGGTTCTCAGATAGGATTCCAATGTCAGAGTAAATATTTGACATTCTACATAAAGCAAGTAATAAAGTCTAGGAACACTTTGTAATTCAGATTCACATCTAGTCATAACTGCACTGATCTGCAAGATTACGTTCAGAAGTTGTTGTTGCAATTATTTTTGATATTTTGCAATAAATGCTAATAAATAACCCTGAAGTGAAATGACCTTGAAAATACGTTTTTGTCTATATTTGCTTTTATAATCATCATGTATTAAAATATGTACATTAATTGGGGTGCTTCCAGGTGGCTTGTTCGCTTCCCCTTAGGAGGTCATGAGTTTGGATCCTTAAATACCCCAGCCAGAAGTGAGCAAAGATGCCTATGCTCTTGTAGAGGGATGCTTTACTCTCTAAGGTCACTAAGGGTGTCTCCGAGTTCATGTATGTAGAAGAAAGAAGCTAGTACTTTCTGTGTTACTGTGATGCAGTATAAGGAGCAGATCAAAAGGGTGCAAAGGAAGCAGATCTTCAGGTCGTTACCCCCTCTGTAATTGTAAATAGAGCAATCTTATTTTTATAGATGATAATTGGCTTTTAATTTCCCAGTCCTTTTAAGAATAACCAAGCATACAAATTCCAAAATAATTCTAGCAGAATTTCTAATAAAATAACTCTGAAGTAATTCCTGAAGAAGGCAGCACGTGGTGTTTTGGTTAGCACTGTTGACTTCCATCTCCAGGGTCCGGCTTCTATTCCCGGCCAGGTTGGATTCTGTGTGCATGTTCTCCCCGTGCTTGGTGGGTTTCCTCCTGGTACTCCGGTTTCTTTCCACAGTCCAAAGACCTGCAGATAAGGCTAATTGGTGTTCCCAAATTGCCTGTAGTGTGTGAATAAGGGTGTGTGTGCCCTGTGATGGATTGGCACCCTGTCCAGGTTGTACCCCGCCTTGTGCCCTTAGTCTCCTGAGATTAGCTCCAGGCCCCCCGCGACCCTGAATACAGGATAAAGTGGTATAGAAAATGAGTGAGTGAGTATGTCCTGAATGGTTCCTTCATCTGACATTCGATTTAAAAAAAAAAAAAAATTGCATTGTTTTCTTCCCCAACATCTTCAAGATGGTGTTGCTGTAGCAGTGGCTATGAAATTAGATTTTTTGATTGACAGGCTATTAGTATCTGCACAGAAAAGGGTTGTCCAAGTAGCTTCCAGACTGCAATATGACTGGGGGAGCCATGGGGAAAACACTAAACCCAATTATCTCAAGCTAGCCATGTGCTAATCAGCCCATTCAAAATTATTCCCATATTCCCTCTTCTCTATTATCCAATCTGGTTGTATATATATGGCACAAATGAAGAAATGGATAAATAAAGAACCCACGGTACCCTGAACACTTCCTGGCAACCAGAGAGAAAAGCAAATCAGGGTATGAAATTTTCATTTTGTTGCTTTTTGCTATGGAGATGTCTCATCAGATCAACCTGTACTGGATGAACTCATAGGATGTCAAATGCAGACTATCATCCTACATGGAGGCTATTCAAAAGTGAAATGTGTTTGCTGCTTTGTTTTTTTTTACCAGATCTTGTTTCTTTGTGTATCCCTATCCATTATAAGTGCGTTTGCGTCTCGTTGTTACAGTCATTTTAGTCACCATGTGCGCATTGCATTTCTCAATCTTCTCAGCTTATGAGCAGTCAGCACTGGCGGAGCGTCCCCATAGTCACCTGTGTCATTACAGACCTCCTTTCAATCGCAGCTTCAATACGTGAGCCAGCTAGTAGAAGAGCCAATTAAGTGGCAGCTTCATTGCCGCCACCATCCCGAGAGCCATCAAGTCCATTGGCTGAGCTGATGCTGCTACTCCGCACCCTTGGTTAAGAGCAGGTGTTGAAGAAGTTGGGCCTTGCTGTGACGTGTAACCAAAATCCATAGAAAAAGAGACTGCAAGCTTATCCCAGGGGTGCAGCTAGTGGATTTGAGCACAGGTTCAAAGCCATGCATCCACTTGTCCCATTTGTGTCCCTGAGAGGCTGATGTACTGCTCAGCTTTGGGAGCAGGCATTATCAAGGACTCCTAGAGGACAGATGTGTCAGGATAGAGCAGTGATCTCAGTGGTACATGATGGATCTTGCAGCACTCCAGCCAGTTCTGTATGTGGTATTTCATCTGGGCTCTTTCTCCCGCTGATTAATGTCCGTGGTGAAGAAAGCACATGCACTCGTGTATGTTGAGTCATTTCCCAATCTTACACTGCTACGTAGAATTTCATTAGTTAAATTAAGAAAAGCAAAAGGATGCAGATTCGATTTAAGCAGGCATGCCAAGTGTGCAAAGGGACTTTGGGGTGATTAAAAGCAAGGCAGGTGTGTGAAATGAAGTGAGAGAGGCAATAGAGCAGCTATTCCTTACTATAAATGCACCAGACCTCCCCTGCTTTACACAAACGCAATATGTCTAGACAGAAGTTACCAACATGGCATTATGTTTAGTGATATTCTCACCTGTTTATTTTGACATGCTTTTGACAGCATTTTTTAACCCCCTCCTTAAAATGCCCAATGTATATGTAGACTAAGTCTAACTCGCTCACTCACTCACTCACTCAATCATCGTCTATATTATTCAGTCTCACAGGGTGCCAATCCATCACAGGGCACACATATACTGTACACTTACTCACACACTATGGGCAATTTGGGAACGCCAATTAGCCAAATCTGCAGGTCTTTGGACTGTTGGAGGAAACCCACCAAGCACGGGGAGAACATGCAAGCTCCATGCACACAGAGATGGGAATCGAGTCAGGCCGTGGATCGAACCTGGACCCTAAAGGTGCAAGGTGACAATGCTAACCTCTACACCACCGGGCCACTCTGACTAAGTCTAACTGACATTGGAAAACTTTATTCAAAGTTGACATGAGTTATAGAGTGTTTTGAGCCCAGTAATAGTGATCAAAGGATTTTCCAAGGTATGTATGTACACTGCCTGGCCAAACAAAAAGTTACTAAGGCGATTGCTGAAATTACTGGAATTAGGCTAAGAACTGTCCAATGCATTATTAAAATATGGAAGGATGGTACTGAACTGTGACTTTGTGGAAAATATGTGGCCTGAAAAAAATGTGATTTTGTCATTGGTTCAGTTGCACAAACAATTGACATTTTATTTTTAAACATAAAATTAAGAGCAGCGCACAGGCCACATCCTCTCAACTCTCACACACTTATTAATCACATCATGACTTATCTCTTTGTGGCCATATTATAGCTTAGAAATTAGCTTTTTTTTTTTTTTTTTTTTTTTTGCCCAGGGAAAGTGGCCATTGCGGCCTCACCTTCTCATATCTCTAGGAAGTCTATGTAGTTATTATGTTATTGCCATTGTTAATAAAAAATGTTGGGGGAAAGGCTTCAGTTTGCTTGAGATCATAAAGATTGTACTTTGGAGAAATGGAAAAAGGTAACTTGGTCTGATGAGTCCAGATTGACACTATTCCAAAGGGTACGTCAGGGTAAGAAGGGAAGCACATGAAGCAATGCACCCATAATGTATAGTGGTCACTGTAAAAGCCTTTATAAGCAGTGTTATGACCTGAGCTTATTTAAATTGCTCAGGTCTAGGCTCTGCAATAATATTTGACAATAAAATTAAGTCAGCTGATGACCTGTAAGTACTAAATGACCATCTCAACAATGGATTTTTTGTTCTTGATGGCACAGGGATATTTCCCAACTGAATTTGTGCAAGAGCAGTACTGGGTGAACGAGGAATCATTTTCACACATGAATTGGTCACCACATTGTGTGCAATAATCATAACTAGAGGTGGCCAATGAAATATTAGGTGCAATTGCAGTCAGCAGGCTGTTTTACTGCAATGAAGAAATTGGCCAAAAAGCATATATTTATCTTTTTTAATGTGGTTGCACAAATGAAAACAATGTTTTTATGTTTTTTTTTATACAAACAAAATGAACAATTTAATAACTAAATTAACAATTTCAGTATATACACTGAGTAAATTCAATTTCATTGAATTTCAAAAATCATTTATTGTAAACTTTTTTTTGTTTTTAAGATATAAATTTCTGCAAACAAAATATTTTGGCTACCAACAAACATATCAAGAGTATTCTATTGATTTCTTATTGCATTTATAAATCTGTTGTCTTCTCACTCATATATTTCACTCATCAGCTGCATTCTGAGCCCTCAGGGCAAGCGGGTGGCTGTTTGCATTAGGCTGCACCTTGTCAACAGAGCTTATAAAAGCTGTTGTCCCCAAAATGAGCGTGATATCAAAATCTCCACATGAGCATCCGATTAGCAAGCCCCAGGAGCAGCCCGTTTTCCCCTGGGGCTCCCTTCCCCTCCTTCAACTCACTCGCTCAGAGCTGAAATTCATTAGGCTCCCTCACTGGTGGCCATTAGACTAACTGTGTTACTGTGGTGGCGGATCCCCCGCAGCCTCTCAGCTCATCTCCAGTAAGTGGATAATGTCTTTAGACTGATTATGAGAAAGAGAGAATTGAGAAGACGCCCTGCAGCAGTGAACCTTGGGCAGACGAAATTTTTCCACAGAAGCTCAGGTGTTCCTCTGTCCATAAAGAGAGGTATAGGCAGGGGGGAAAAAAAAGAAAAAGAATTGCCTTGTTCCATATATGGAGATGTGCATTTTGACTTTTATTACTGACAAATTAAAACATTGGAAAATGGAAACATAAAAGTGATAATATTATCACTATAATATTATAAGATTTATCTTCACTCTTAAATGCGCAAAAATATTAACACAGTATCTTATACCCGTAATTTGCTCTCCTTTCCTTTGCTTGTCCTTACCACCTTTCTCACACTTCACTGTAATGCTTGTGAATTTCCCAACTGGAGTCTTTTGAGTCCTCAGTGGACCTCTTCCTCTTCTAGGGTCACTGGCACAGCCCCCTGTTACTTATGATTGACAGATGAAGGCTAGGACGTTGTGTTTTAACTCTCACACCTCATTGGCCATAGGGTTGAGAAGCCTTTATCACGCAACCTCTCTGTGGACCTCTTGGCACACACTTAGCTGTTCTCATATGCATATCTCATATCCAAGTCTCATATTTAGCCTCTAAGTGAGCACCGCTGCCCCGGTCATAGGAAGGAAGAGGGGATGCACAAAAGGGGGAAAACCCATGATGTCCAGAGGAACATGCTGTGGCCTGTTTCAGACTTCGCTGAAATGTTAGCTTTTTTGTATTTTGCCTAGGCTGAGTTTACACACTGGATGAATGATGTACAAATTATTGGAAAGTCTGTTTTATCGTCAATATTGTGGTCGTCTGCATGGAATGTTTAGGTTGTGGTTGTTTCTTGAGAATCAGTATTAGTCTTTTTTCATAGGGTGAGGTCAAAAATAGAATTGTGATTGCGTATCTATCAAAGCCTTAGGAAGTGAGATATGTTTGTTTGTGTGTTTTTATATTGTAAGAACATACTGATTCACACTATGCACAAAACCTTTTGGCTGCAAATCCCATTTAAGCCATACTTACAACTTAAATTGCACCCATCCAGTTCGTCTTGTCTCAGTGCACATGTACACACATTTACTCAGAAGTATCTGTTGTGAAACTGGACACATATTGGATTAAAAGTGATCAGTGTACATTCAGCAAGTGATTAACCCATCACTGTGTGTGTTAAATTATAATGTTAGACTATTTGACTTTTCTTTGTTTAATGAGTCCCCCCCTGCGGCCCTCAGGCTTGAGTGTGAAGAGTGTTAGTGACAAGGGAGGACAGGTCCTGACACATCTCCGAGCTTCTAAATGCTCGCAGTCAGGACGTTGCGGCCTGCTGAGTAATTGCCTCTTATTTAAGGGATTCGACTTCTAAACAATGGAGGGTAATAATACCTTATTAAAGTCAGGCTGGCTTGTCACGATGTGACAGATTTAGTGTTAAAACAATACCACTGGAACTGGAGAGCAGAACTGCATTCAGATGAGCCGTCTACATGTGGACTGTGTTTCCTACCCTTGATATCACACCGAGCTGTCAGGGGCACCCGACTTCAAACCCCACGATTAAACTAATCCCAATTAGATTAGTTTTTTTAAGGGTTCTAACTTGTGCTCATTTTGCCCAACTTGCTTTATAGGCTAGAGAGTTTAAATATCTTATTAGAAAAAGTTCATTAGTACATTTCTAATTCTATTAGAATTTCATCTTTTATTAAATTAATTCAACCACCATATAATGACATGGCATGGAAATGTTCTCAAATAAATCACAAAAGGTGTGTGTGTGTGTGTGTGTGTGTGTGTGTGTGTGTGTGTGTGTGTGTGTGTGTGTGTGTGTGTGTGTGTGTGTGTGTGTGTGTGTTGGTGTGTGTGTGGGTGTGTGTGTTGGTGTGTGTGTGTGTGGGTGTGGGTGTGTGTGTGTGTGTGTTGGTGTGTGTTGGTGTGTGTGTGTGTGTGTGTAAAGGAAGGAAGAAGGTACTCTATTTAACTGGAGTGCTGCTTGGCCCCTACACCCTTTAAGACAGCTAATGATGATCTATTTCTCCCTGATGGCCCGCAGTCCAGGAGCAGGAGGAGCACTGTCTGTCATCAAGTGCTAACAATCACTAATTAGTAATGATGTCTATTAACGCTGCCACCAGTGCAAATGCTCTTGCAGCTGCCACTCGACATAAGTGCTGGATGTGAGCTACTGCATAGCTGGAGGCAGTCTTATCTGAACACATTAAGTAATTGCATGAAGAATGCTGCTTCAGTCTGGTACGTTTAAAAGCATATTAAAACTGCTATATGGAATTTGTTTTACTGCCTCTGTTAAATCAGTGGAATAGTCATGTCTCTGACAGCAACTGTAACCAATTGAACTTGACAAGGCTTTTGATTCACTTTTAGCCTGGAATTCTCGATCATGCCAGAGTCCTGGACTGGTCCACTCCCTGGCCCGGCACTAACTGCAGCTGTGGCACCTCCACCTGAGCTGTAGCATTCATGAAGCCCGTGCTCCCTAGGACGTCGCAGTAGAGAGTAGTACTTTCCAGGCCAGAGAGCCGTCAGCACAGCTCAGGGTGAGCCAGAGCTTTACACCAAGCGATTATTGCAGATCCTTTCTCAGGCCAAGCACAACACTGTAATGTATCATAACTTAAAGGCATGACAAGTTCAAAAGCTGCAAAGCACCGAGTTGGCTCATGGGAGCTTTTCCACAGAGAGGAACAGCCTATTTTCAGACACCTCCACTGTTGGTGTAGTAATATTGAGTGTGACAAGAAACCCTAAAGCGCTATTAAGGTCTGCTGAGATTAGCATGCTGGTTTTTTAAACAATGAAGGGAAGGAGATACCAGTGACTATAACGCTGTTCCAACAAAAAGTTCCATGCTTGCTTCAGAGTAGCATGTTACAGTTAGTTATAGTGTTATTTCTGTTTGTCAGAGGAAGCCTTGAGCATTTAAGTAATATAATGTGACAGGTTAAGATATTGTTGTAATATGTACATGTCTAGGCAGCACGGTGGCCTCTCACCTCCAGGGTCAAGGGTTCAATTCCCACCTCAGGTGTGTGAGCGTGGCGTTAGCATGTTCTCCCCGTGCTTGGTGGGTTTCCTCCGGGTACTCCGGTTTCCACCCACAGTTCAAAGAAATGCACATTAGGTTAATTGGCGTAAAGCATGTCTGTGCCCTATAATGGATTGACACCCTGTAAAACAGCCTCATGCCCAAAGTCTCCTGGCATAGGCTCCAGGTATAGATGATAAATGAATGAATGTACATGCCAGCCTGATTTGTAATAATAATAACGATAATGATAAACTGTTTTTGAACAATGTATTATGACTGCGTCAGGTTATCACAGATTTCCGTTGTTCAATCTGAATCCATCATTTATTTGATTTGCACTCATTTGCATCACGTGTCTAAACCTTACATTTCGGCAGTTAGTACCTCTGAAGTTAGAATGAGTGACATGTTTTATGAAAACTCATTAGATTTATCCCTTGACTGCTCACTGGTCTTAAAATATACTGAGGGAAAGCGAGTCCTCTTAAGCACTCAATATTCACGGCACATCTGAGACGAAAACAAACATTGTAATGCAGACTAGAATCTCTAATGTATATGTTTGCCTTATGGCTATTTCTTTTTTTCTTTTTTTTTTTGGTTTCGCTTTTTTTTTTTTTTTGTTCTCTTTCTTCATGCAAAAGACAGAAGGAAAGAGTAGGAGTTTTTACTTTTTTTTGTGTGAAAGTAACATGCTCTAGGAAAGAGGTTTAAATGAAACACAACCCTTTCTACATAAAACAGGGGCTCTTTGCTAATGATAGAGAACAATACTTAGTAGTTAAAGCACTAGGTCTTGTTCAAGAACTAGTATTGGACCCCCCCAACCCCACAAACACACACATACACTACAAAAGATCCGGTGAGTCAGTGATTTAGATATTTTATCACAGTTATTTTTAAAGCCCCATTTATATAAGATGTGAACAGTTTGAGTGGTTGTACAGGAGTGGACGTCATTTAGTCACTGTACCTCACCTTTAAATTTAATCTGCATATACTTTATAAGGGATGTGTTAACCCTCTATATATTTCTGACTTCTTGTGACTTTAATTAGTGTACACTTGCATTCTTGCTTGGTAGGCGAACTGCGAATTTTGAAGCTTGTCATTTTCTGTGTTTTGCACAGTACTTTGTGCTTCAGCCATTGTTTCTGCATAAGATCAGCTCCCAGCTGAACTCACATCCTGCCTAAGGAGGAAGTGCAATGCCAACACAAGAATGTGCACACATAAGATCTTTTTTTCCAGTTTTTCAGAACCTGAGAATGTAATGAAGCCTAATGAAGATGTATTAGAGAGTGAAGTGGCTCTGACCACTTTGTTAAATGAGCAGGGCAGTTAACATTCCTCTGATGCAATGGAATCCCACAGTGGAGCTGCTTTGGCTCAGAGCAGGGTTTGGTATCAGGATCATAATATGTTCTTTTTCACCTCGCTGGGGAAATGTTGCCAGGTATGATATGCCACTACAGTCTTCACATCTCCGTGCTGTTTATTCAGATGATTACTTAAAAGTCACAGAGGAACCAAATTTGGGCCTCCAAACTCGAAATGTATTTGCTGGCTTAAGCGAAGGTAGACCGAATATTGTTCGCCTTGCAAAACATAATGTGCTAGTTGGCATGCACTGGACTGAGAAATGCGCACATTTCATCCATGACATCACATGACATTGGTTTATTCTGGCAGTAGAAACAGCTCTGTTCCTGTGTGCTGTTAATTGCTCCATAATAGTCTTAGTGAAAGCACCAGGCACCATGGTGGGTTAGTGTGGGGTCCTTCTGTTTGCTATAGTGCAGGCCTCCTTCCTTTTAGCTTCGATACCACTCCGAGGCACTTGTGGGATCAGGTATAATGATGTCTTTGGCTGCCGGCACACTGCAAATGAACTCAAAGCAGCAGTGTTTATGGCCGATTGGGCTGCTTGGGGACAGATCAGAAGCAGGCCTGTAGCTTAGGCTCATGTTACAGAAAATCCCCAGACAACTGATCCCAGATCGGTTCACTGCCGCTATATTTATAATGAATGGAACGTCAAATCTGACTCTGCATCAGAAGCGAAGGACCTGCCTGGCAGCTATGCGCCTATGGGCGATAAGACCAGAAAGACCTTTTGAGGCTTTGATTATTTACAGACTTCTAGTGAACACATGACTCAGTATAACTTGTAGAGCTCAAGGTTCATGAAAAACATGTTATTTCAATAAATGCTGTTTTATATTCTGCTTAGTTAATTATGCGATTTGTTTGTATGATTTGATACCCAAATGCCTATTCTAATAATCGTTTATTTTACATTTTGTCTGCTACTATTTGTATGTCCCCTAAATTTATTTATTTATTTTTTTTAAACAGCTGAACATGCAGTTTTTAGACTCTTCCTACTACTCCAGATTTATGAAGAGCGTGTGAGGTGGAGGAGGAAGAGGTGGAGTTTTGTGGTGTGTGAAAGAGAAAGCTAGAGAATGAGAGGGAGAGGCGGTTTTGTCATCATATCTCCAAAGCCTCAGTGCTATGGTAGGTTCATGGAAAACTACTTAGAACTCCAGACGTGCTAGGCTTGCCAGAATCAGCTCTCAGTCCAAAAGGAATTAATATTAATATTAGCGCGAGTCGACCCTGACATGTGCAATTTAGGCCAGAGCCTGTATAAATCTATCCCAGAAGCCCTTGCTTCCGGCCGGCTGGGACCCGGAGAGCTTGGAACGTGGAGAGTTGAGTGTCTGAAATATCCATCGGCCAATTATCTCTCTCGCCCAGGCCGAGCTTGGAGCTCTATAAAAGCCACTCTAAGATGGACTGAGCGGGTTTTTTCTTTCCATTCTTTCGCTGGACGTGGCTGTACTACTTCCCTTTTGACAAGCACTTAAATTTTAAGCACAGAAGGAATTCCACAGTTCATCTATCACCTGTTATAGATTTGGTCTAGGTTACAGGTAATCATGTAGAATTACCCAGAACTACAGGCTGAAACCTCAGCAGTCAGTTATTGAAACAGTGTGGATTAGTGCCGTTAAAACGCTTTCAAATGTTTGCTTTCGATTAGCAAGGTATTCGTGTAAGTTCTAGTTATGGCACAGCTTTGGGTGACCTTGAAACTGTTTCTGCTGAGCCTAAGAATAGCTTATTCTAATCATGCTTGTTAAGTATTAAAATTACTATCTGACTGTCTGCAGCTCGCTCATCATCATGTCTACAGTATCATTCAGTTTGAAGGTTTTGCTAAAACCGTTTAAAATTAATTCAATAGAATCGCTCATTATGCTTCCCTCACAGAATCTCAACTACAGTAAGAAAGGATCCTGGATTTGTTCTTTAATGTTATATTTCCATCACTTTGTAATGAAAGTGGGATTTTTTTTATTTTTATTTCTAGATATTTGGCCTCTTATAAATTTTTGGATGTTGCTCCAAGACTTTTGTTACGCTGTAGTGCATAGCCAGCATTAATGTTCTCCGCACCTGTGTAATATATGCTGGTGGGTTGACTGCTTAAGCTAAGCTTTGTCTGTCATGCTAGCTTTTTCCACCTGCCTATAAGTTTATTTCTCCAACGCCTGGCTTGCGGCTGCTTGTAGAGCAGAAGACTTTAGCGCGGTAATGTGTTTTCTTGCTGCTGTATGACTTGCTGGTGGGAAAAAGAGACGTCAGTGTGAAAAGCCTGGAATGAGTAATTATGACAAAACGAATGGAGTGGGCTAAAATTTGGAGTTTGTGGAGAGTGATGGATTGACTGTGCAACATCTAATAATATCTTCATAATATTTGCTTAAATACCCAAGGAAATGAATGGCCTGCAAAATGGCAGGTTCCATTTACACCTTTTCGATCAACCCTCTTTTTTTTTTCCTTTATCCACTCTTTTTTTTCCCTTAACGTCTTTTCCCCAGCATTGATTGACAGTGGAAAACTCAAGGTTCCAACTCTTCCCAGGATGCCTGTTTCTCTGCTCAGTCCTGGAACAACTTAAACACATCTTTCCAGAGTTATGAGTGTTCTCATTGATTTTTTAAAGTTATTACATATTACATTTTTTAAAACTAACATTGAATTAAGATGCAAAAGTTTTGGTTAAAAAAAAATTCTTAAGAGACAGAAAATACGTTTCAGGGGTTGACTGTATAACCTTCAGAGTCAGGCTAGAGTTACAGGTGTACTTCCTTTCCCAGGCTCAGAAGAGAGGGTGCAAAATCTCAGTGCCTGAGGAGGGATGCAGCCTAGCCAGCTATTGTTTTCCGTGCACGCACACACACACAGACACACACTCAAGAGGCAGGTGGATGATCCTGACTCAAGGGATGGGGTGAGAGAGAAAGGAAATCTGAGAAGTTATGAGAGAGGAGAAGTTTTCTTGTACACACATACAAACACACACACACTTGTGCACATTCACACACAAATGCACTTGCAGACACCGAAACGTGATACTTCCTCCAACCCCCGCACCCCAGCATGCCTCACTTCACACCACCACCACTGCAACAAAACATCAACACAGTCATTGATTCTACTGATGGTTATTAGATACACTGTATATGGGTGGGGTTGAAGACATCAAAATTACAATAATTTAGTTATACTTTTTTTGTTGACAGATAAGAGGAAGATCACTCTGTGTGCTGTAATTGGTTACAATAAACTTTAACTGTAGTGTGACCTGACCTCATTTGTCATTTTAGGACTGGACTTGCTTGCTTTGGATGCATATATCTAGTTGATTGGCTCTCAGCCGTGAGCTTTGTTGGCAGACTTGTGTGCTATTTTAAATAAAGCATTGAATAAAGCATTGAAGTGCTGTGATGTGAGTTTTGGTGAAGTAATTTGTTTTTGGATTGTCCTCTCAGGATCTCCCATAGGAGTATGTGCATCCACAATCAGGAGCAGAGCCTGGGCTTGGGTTACTGTCAGCTGTGTGTAGGAGAAAGGATCGGTTTCTCTGATTTTCTAAAATTATCTTCTTTTGTGTCTGTGTGTGTGTATGCATGTGCACATTCTAATTAATTCCTCAAATAAGCATCAGTATTTCACGTGAAATTGCAGCGAACCTGATTTATTTTGGTGCAACTGTGAGGGATATATAATTTTATTTTATTATTATTTTCATTTTTTTTGTGGAAGCCAAATGTTTCAACAATGACGAAAACTGCATTTGGTTAAAAAAATATATCATGTTTTATTTTAAAAGTAGATTAATAAAAGTGGTGGCACGGTGGCTTAGTGCCTAGCACTTTCTTCTTGCACTTCCAGGGTCTGGCTTCGATTCCCACCTTATGGTCTGTTTTCTCCTCGTGCTTGGTGGGTTTCCTCTGGGTACTCCAGTTTCCTCCCACAATCCAAAGGCATGCAGATAAGGCCAATTGGCATTCCACAAATTGTCAGTGTGTGTGTGTGTGTGTGTGTGTGTGTGTGTGTGTGTCTGCACTATGATGGATTGATACCCTGTCCAAGGTGTACCTTGCCTCGTGCCCTAGATCTCCTGGGATAGGCTCCAGACCCCCCCCTACAGAACAAAACGGAATAGACAATGAGTGATTAATAAAAAGTTTTGTTCTAGGTACTAAGGTCCGGGTAAAGATAGGAAGACGGGATCAGTAGGACATAACAATAAATAGAAAAAGGTGAAGTATCAGTAAGACAAACAATTGCAATTGGTTTTTATCAACCAAAAGCTGTTTTGAAGACACTCTGCCCTATTAGATGGTTGATTATTATCAGTAATGAATTTT
>JAAGKR010001706.1:0-49218 GCA_011419295.1 Clarias macrocephalus
CGATCAGTGTCTGCTCGTCTGAGGGTCCGAAGACCACGATCATCTAACAAAGGTTTTCGGCTCTGTTCCTTACACACAGAGATTTCTCCAGTTTTACTAAATCTTTCAATTATGTTGTACACTATATATGGTGAGATTTACAAAGCTTTTGCAATTTGATGTAGAGGAACATTGTTTTTAAAGTATTCCACAGTCTTTTTACACACTCTTTCACTCTTTCAGATTGTGGAGCCTCGGCCCACCTTCACTTCTAAGAGGCTCTGAGTTTTTTCACCTCATATTATATTAGGGGCTCTGTATGGAACTAAATGAAGTATTGTCAAATACTTTGATAAATACTTTGTAATTATTATTGTTGGTACATTATAGGACTGAATGTATAAGATGATCCAAGTGCACTATTCA
This sequence comes from Clarias macrocephalus, assembly GCA_011419295.1. NCBI lineage: Eukaryota > Metazoa > Chordata > Actinopteri > Siluriformes > Clariidae > Clarias > Clarias macrocephalus. Next base: position 406 of record JAAGKR010001706.1, read on the forward strand.
CTTATATAACTTTTGATTATTTAATTGTATAGAGGAGGAGTTGGTAACCCCTTTTTGATATTAATATGAATGTGGTAAAACAAGATAAGTAAATCAGAAGCTATTTGACCAAACTTCTAGAGATTAGCAAACTAGTCCTTTATTGCCTGGTGATGTTTTTTGTTTGCTTGAACCCCAAATTAGCTTCCATTGTGACAGTGATACGGCGGGTCAATGATGCAGTGGACCATGTCACCAATGAAGGTATGACGATATCCTCATTTTGTCTGTGGTCTTTAATTTAAATAATACATAGATTTTTAGAATAAAGTATCTGCTGTATATTGATAAGCTAAGCCCTGTGTGTGCAACACAATATTAGTGTCTTTATTTTTATACTGTATGTATCTGTAAGCAAGTTGAGTACACAAGTCATTACAAGTCAAATTTAGATATAGATTTGAGATGAAGCAATTAAAATGTGATTGACGTGTAGACCTTCAGCTTTAATTCAAGGTTTACAATGTTCAAAATTATTTAAAGTTGGTTAAACAAAACTATTATTTAGCTGTGAAGTGTTGTTATAAGTGTTGAATTTGCAATTGGGCTGTTCACAGAAACTCTTAATATGCAGTTCCCAGAAGTCCTGATGCAAAGGAAGGCATTATTATCCTAAAAACTGTTAGGGAGATCAGAGCAGAAACTTTAGGACCAAAATCAACAAATTGGTCTGTTCGATAAAAAGGGATACATTGCCAAGCTCAGCAACACCAAAAGACTTTAAAGAAGATTGTCACAATTCTTTCTTGGAGATGATGTACCCCTTAAAAAACATCTAGCCAAGAGTCAAGAACACTCTGGAGGAGGTAGGCATTGTTACAGTCTACAATCAAGAGACTTCTTTATGAATGTTCTGTAAATAAAGTCAGATTATCTCAAGATGAAAACATTGTGTAACACTCAAGAACATAAATGGGAGATGAGACTTTAGACTAGAAAACATCTATCTAAGTCTGCACTGTTCTATTACCTTGTTGCAAAATGATTGAAAAAGAAAAATATGGAGAAGGAAATGAAGGGCTCATAATCCGAAGCATACCATATCATCTGCCAAATATGGTAGAGGCAGTGTTATGGCATGGGCATGCATACAGTATCTTCCAATGAGTCTTTGTCATTGGTGGTTATTGATGATGTGACTGCTGAAATTACACAATGAATTCTGAAGTGTAAAGAGATATACAGTACCTCTTGGTAAGATTCAGTCGAATGCTCATAAAGTGATATGACACAGATTCACAGTACTTATTGCCAATGTCCCAAAACATACAGTGAAAGCAACCCAAGGCAAAGAAATGGAATGCTCTTAAAAGGCTGAGTCAACTGACCTTAACCAAATTCTATATGCTTTTCTCTTACTGGGGACAAAACTGAAGGCAGAATCATCCACAAACCAGCAGTGGCTGAAATCGGCTGCAGTAAACCCATGGCAAAGTATCTCTTGGGAGGAAAATCAACATTTGTTGATGTTCAGGGGGTCCAGAATTCAGACAGCCATTGTTTGCAAAGTTCCCTTCAACTTAAATTGGTTTCCATAGTTTTACCCTGCGTAATATGGACAAAATATCCTATTCATTAAAATAATTTGATTTAATTAGTTAGAGGTATGATGCAAGAAAACAGCATGTTTAGATAATAAAAAATATTGCGTATAATACCTGTGATCTGTTTACTTGCTACAAAATGAAAAGGCTGGATGAATATCCTCTACATGTGTTAGGGAATTTTTCTTTGCAAATCACTTTCATCCTGTTGAGACTTTAAAGAAGTGGAGGTTTCTGCAAATTAATTATTGTTACATCTGCACCATCATATAAAGTGTTGATGTGCCCTGTGCTAGATGGTAATGTAATTCAAAACTTATTCAAAAGATTTTTTATTTATTCGTTTATTCTTACCATTTTTGGCTATTAGCTAAATAGACATCTTTGGACAAACTGTTGAAATTTTATCAACTTTCCCAAACTTGTGCTTTTCACAGCTGAATCGTTAGCTGTTTGTTCTTTAAAACCCTTATGTAAGGAGGTTAAGAACTTGAGCCATGCCCAGATTGTTTGGGTCTTGAACATTTGTGACAGGCACTTACAGAGCTCTGCCCTTACTGCACTATACTGTAATGCTTATTTTGATGTGCAAAGTCTCACAGGCTGTAGAAACCCTTGCTTTAGTCATTCATTGCTGTGGGGGAAGAAACAGCAGGTATGGCAGTACAGCCTGCGTTAAAGAAGAGACTAAGCTCCTTTGACGCATTACAGTGGCAGGTACAGCAGGAGAAAGAAGAATCTGCTCATCAGATCAATGGGGGTGGACTAGAGAAGTTGGCATTAGGAATGTGCTAAATGCAAGAGCTGTTAACACTGATTCAACAGTCTAGAAAACCTCACATTAAATATGATGGTAGTTCAGGACTTTCAATAATGGTGTATATGTTTGCTTTTGATTTGGTAAAATATATTGTCTTAACAGATTGTTACAACATTTTTTCACATTTAAAGACAAATATATATATTTTCTTTTTTGCTTGATATTCAAATAAAAATGTGGTTAATATTCAAATATGTGTTAAATACATCAAAGAACAATTTATCAATTGTTAGCGCAGTCTAACCCTTTGTAATAAACAATTTAGTCTACAGTTTGATCAGTTTTACAATATGACAACAAAATACTTCTTAACAGTAAATCAATAGATCTCTTCTATCCTACTGAGAACTACTGTAACCTTTCCCCTTCCCTTCCTTATTTACCATAAAGGGTAAAGATTAAGAGAAAAAATTACTGCAGTGAGTCAACCACTGAGTTAATATAGCACAATATAGAAATCTGTACTTTGCAAGTACTAACATTACATGGCTGAAAGATTGTGGACACCTGACCATCACACCCATGTGTGTGTGTGTGTTTTTTTTTTAAAATCCCATTACAGATTTAGTCACCTTTGCTGTATAACGACTGCCATTCTCTGTGATATTTAAAAAAAAATGGAATTTGGAATGTGTGGATTTGTGATAAAAAGAAAGGGAGCCATGATGTCAGGTCTGTGGCTCAGTCTGTGTTCCAATTTTGTTGAAATGTGTTCAGTGGAGTTGATATAAGTAAGTGCTGTGTACAGGCCACCCGGATTCTTCCACAGCATCCTTTGTAAAAATGTTTTAATGGATGTTGCTTAATGCACAGGACCATTTGCCTTCCTAAATCAAGTTTAAGTCTTCTTAATAATCATGAAGGAAAATTGTAATGCTTCAACATACAAAGATATCCTTTACACATGGGTGTAACTGGTTGGAAAGGTAAGTTATTGTCAAATCTTTGGTCATACAGTATAGTGTATTTAAAACAGTTTTTCTCTGTCCTGCAGCATACCACTGGGAGGCTACAAAGTGGATTCCTGACACCTTAATGACTGATCTGGAATCCATTAACAGACCGCACACTTCTCCTCCTCTTCCACCAGCTCCTCATGTACTTACTGCCACACGGCTGAGTGACAGTATTCGTACAGGTGGCAATATGCACTCCCTGGAAGCCAGGGTGTGGGGTTGCCAGGATGAGGACAGTCTTCCTCAAAGGAGCTATAATGAAGGAATAGCCAGTGCCTCTAACTCTAACCATGGGGAAGACGGGCTACAGGTCTGGAAAGACTCCCACTCCTTTGGCAGCCATAGGGAGATCAGTAAACTTGGGGACAGACGATCATTTGGAGCTCAGTCCGCACAGAATAACCAGCACAGCCTGTCTATGTCTGAAGTTGATCAGTACGAGCACTACTTTCTGCAATGACAGCCTAGACATGTGGACTACTGTGCATGGGCAAGTAAATAGAAATAAATAAATAAATGAATGAATGAAAGAAAGAAAAGAATCGTATAAATAGAAGAGTCACACCCCAGTTTGAAAGTATAAAAATGGCAGATTTTTTTCTTCCCTTCTCTATTCCAGCAATTCTGGGAGCATGATGAATCATTTTCACACATGAATTGGCCACCACATTACTAGCCGCAATCATGGATTGAAAGAAATCTTAGGAGTGTAAGATTTTTATTATTTTTTGTCCAGGCAGAATAAATAGCAATATAAACAGATGGTATATTAGAAATGAACATAGTTTGCAACATAAACCATCAAAGCTTTTCATACAATGTTTGTCACCCCATGTGAAGAGCAAGAATGAAAGCTATTTTACTCTTGTGCTGGTATGGTTTCAGATCAATGACATTTTACATTTTATACACATGGCATTCTGTCACAGTTTGAATCATACAATAGTTTGTTCCCATGCCATGTCAAAAGAAATGTTTTATATTCTCTTCATGGTCAAACTTCTCAGTGCCGTTGACTTTAAGAATAGCATTGTGCCACAGTTCCCTCTTATTTGATCCAAACAGTAACATTTTTTATTTTACCAGGTTACCTCTCTCTCTTTCTCTCTCATACAGAAACCTAACAAGCAGAGGTGTTCTCAACACTGTATTTTACAAAGCTAAAGTGGTACCCCTGGAGCCCTCTAGCTCAGAATTCTAAGGGAGCCTGTATCTTGAGCAGTATTTTGCCACTTTTCTGCAGCTCAAATTTGAATCCCCACTGAGCCTGTCTGGCCGAGCAGAGGCCTCAGGAGACAGTGGTTAAGGCTGGATGACTGCAGGGAAAACAAGCTTCCATGCCCCAATATATATCCTTTTTGAATGGGCACATAAAGGGACTGTAGTGACAGAGTACTGGGGAAGGTAATGCACAATTGTAATAAGCTGTCATGCTAAGGAATTATGCAAGTTGTGTGGACATGTGAGCCTGGTCAAACTCCAGAGTTCCTATAGGTGCACAAGAACTTTGAGGAGTTAGTAAGTGGAAGAACTAGTGAACCATTGCTATATTTGATATGGGCAATACTGTTTCTGTGTGTATTAGCAGCACATATCTTTCCATTTTAAATGGCACAGAGGCTGAATTGGCTAAATGTATAGTTGTGGGCTTCTGTGATGTAAATGGATGGAAGCAGGTCTTTGTACAGGCGCCATTGTAAGGGGATAATCAATGTTATTCACTTTACAATTTTTGCATTCATGACACATCTGTGGATGTGTGTGGCTCAGCTCCGCAGTGCTGAGTGCAGTAATATGATCCAACAAGGCAGGCAACCCTCCAGACAATGAAAGAGAGGAGGAAGGTATTGGGGGAAAAAATTCCTCTTTATCACCAAAGTTGTGTGAAGGTGACTCACAAGGAAAACAATATAACCAAGTAGCACAGCACTTTAAGTACTTTATATGACTAAATGGGGTCCAAATATAATAAATCCATCACTGTAAAAGCCTGTTCTCACATTTATTCTAAAATTATCCAAATATTGCATCTACTGTACTTAGTATGCATTATGTCTTTCTCTGAATTCTCTGACTGAGTATTGATGTTATTTCACAGTTTCAAAGAATAATCTAACATACATTGTTCGGGTTGGAAAATGCACACTACAAGATTGCAATGACCACCTTTAGCTTTGATGACAATGCACACTTTCACAATTTGAATCCCTGAATCAATAAAGGAAGAAAACCTGGATATATGTGATATCCTGGTAATTCAATACATTCAGATTGCAGCAGACTTCATTTTTTATCACACAACGTTGTTGAGACATAGACCTGACCAACGGAAGCAACCCCAAATAATAACACTGTCTCCTGAGGCTTTTACAGTGGGCACTATACATGATGGATGGATGGATGGATGGATGGATGGATGGATGGATGGATGGATGGATGGTGCATCACTTCATGTGTTCCCCTCTTACCTTAATGCAACCATTGCTCTGGAATAGCAATCTGGACTCATTAAATCACACGATGTTTTTCCATTGTCCCAATGTCCAAAGATTGTCCCATCCAATCTTTATGCTCCCTAGCAAATTAAAGAGTTATTATTATTATTATTATTATTATTATTATTATTATTATTAGTCTCACTAATGAGTGGTTTTCTTATGGACACACAGTTGTTTAGTCTTGATCCTGTAAGTTTTAATTACATTGTGCATATGCACAATTACCTTCACTACTAAACATTGTTGTCATTTCTACTTTCAGTTTTTATTAGTACTAATCATTTAAGTGATCTCCATTCATGATTTTTTTTTCTGACAACAAGTTGAAGGTTCAGCACAGTCCTTATAGGTTTTAATAATGTGTTGGTCAGTTCTTAACCCAGTTCCAGTAATTTCAACTCTCTGTAATTGATTTCGGTACTTGACGCAGACCAACAGTTTTTATTTTTGTTCACTAAAGAGCTTATTTGCTGTCATGAGAGAGAGAGAGAAGGATCTGCTTGTGTGTCTCAAAAATAAAAATATTTTTCAGCAATACTGAAATGTTACAATATTGGCAGTGACATTTTCTTATAAGGTAAATGTCCAAATGTTGCTCAATAAAATGTCCTTCATGCTGGTTTATCCTACTTGTCCCCCACCCCCCAACTTGCAACTTTGGAAACACTGTCTGTTGACTGAAAAGGTAAATTACATTTACCAATTTTATATACAGTATAATAGTATACCAGTATAATACAAATGAAAAAAAAGAAAAAACAAAGCATCAAACACTTACTGTGATGATGTAGCCTATCACAATAGATTCTACTTTTAATCTATTGTCTTTTCTGTCTATACACATTTACTGTACTCATTGTGGCAAAAGTACACAGTGGACTTAATTAAAATTGTATGTTGGCTGTTGGTTATTTGTATATGTTTCAAATGTTTGTATGTCAAGGTGGGTAAATTACAATAAGATGTATTCTTAATGAGCTTAATACTCTGCTGTAAATAGTACTGCATAATAAGCAAACATGCTTTCATTTTTTGCCAATTTGAGTTTATATAGAAAATTCACAGTAGTGATATACAATTGTTTTACACATCTTGTGTTTTATTATATATTATAGTATATATATATAATGTTTCTATTGTATAAAATAATAAAAATGTTATTATTGATGCTTATTATAATATGAGCCCCTTTAATGGTAATTTATTCTTATTTACAAACTCAAACATATATAAGTTACATTACATCTGCCTAATATTGTATAGGTTCCTCTTGTGCCACCAAATCACACATGACCCATCAAGGGAGCTCATGACCCTGTTGCTAATTCATTGGTTATCCCTTTTTGGAAATAACCAGCGTATACCGGGAACTCTGACACAGTCATCTAGCCATCACAGTTTGGCCCTGGTCAAGATCACACATATCCACTTCTTATAAATGACTCATTTTTTACTCTTTAACCCCTCTCAGGTTCAGATTATAATCTCACATGTGTTTTCATCCTACTTCTTATGCTCATGACATTATCACAGGAAATCTGGCTGAATGGCAGCGCATCCCTGATGATGTATAAACCATGTCTAGATCTTGCAACTTCCTGGACAGCTTTTAGATCTCACCATCTGTCATTGCCTGGGGTAACCATGGACAACCAACTCTCCTTCTTGTCTGACATTGCTAAAGTACTTGACTCTTTTTTTGCTAATTCCTTCTTTAGAACAATATTTAAACATATGACAACTGTGCTGGAAGTTTTTCATGTTGTTGCTGCCAAGTAAAAAACGTGTGTGGATTGTAGTGGTTTGTTGGTGGTTCATAGATCTTACAGATCATTTGTGGTTCCATAATGAATAATTGATTTATCAGTGGTAATGAATCGTACAGTCTGAATTTATTAAATGTTTATTTAGCCTCATGTGCCTATATATATATATATATATTTTTTAAAATGACAGATTCCCAATCATTGCTAAAACTTAATAAGGTTAATTTTTATTAACATTGTTAACATTAGAGATCCAAATCGGGTACAGACCAAAAGTTTGGACACACCTTCTCATTCAAAGAGTTTTCTTTATTGTGTTCTTTATTGTGTTCTTTAGCCCAAACGCGTCTCTTCTGCTTGTTGCCTGTCCTTAGCAGTGGTTTCCTAGCAGATATTCTACCATGAAGGCCTGATTCACACAGTCTCCTCTTAACAGTTGTTCTAGAGACGTGTCTGCTGCTAGAACTCTGTGTGGCATTGACCTGCTCTCTGATCTGAGCTGCTGTTAACCTGCGATTTCTGAGGCTGGTGACTCGGATGAACTTATCCTCCGCAGCAGAGGTGACTCTTGGTCTTCCTTTCCTGGGGCGGTCCGCATGTGAGCCACTTTCTTTGTAGCACTTGATGGTTTTTGTGACTGCACTTGGGGACACTTTCAAAGTTTTCCCAATTTTTCGGACTGACTGACCTTCATTTCTTAAAGTAATGATGGCCACTCGGTTTTCTTCATAATACAAATTCAACCTCTTTGAATGAGAAGGTGTGTCTAAACTGTACTGTATATAGGGGTTAACTATTGTGACTATAATAATAAAACATATTTATGTGGCTGTTAATGGGTCACAAATAGTCAAATTGTGGGTGGAGGTCATAGGGGTAAATAGCTATTTTCAATAGCATTTCCATTTCTGCATTAATAACTATAGAAACATTGTAAAACTTTTGATTTGTTTAAATGACTAAAGTTTGTAGAAACTTTTAGTAAGGATCCCAGGATGAAGCCAAAAGTGAGGGGACTATCGACTGAGCTAACAAGTACACTGGAGGGGACCTTGAATGAACATTACAAAGTTTTTGTGTACCCAAGGGAGGCTCTCCGGCAGATGCAGTAACCGTTTCAATTTGAAGCCACAGGTGAGTTGGAAAAGCCTTTGGCATGCTGCGTTGATAGCAGTCACATCTGTTTGTGAGTCTGCTTGCAAAGCTTACACAAATAATAGTATAGTCAATGATGGGCTGTTCTTTTCTGTGCACAAAGGATGCCTTCTTACAGTACATACAGTTTCTTAAGGCAAACTTTCTTTCCTTAGAATTTGAGTCTGAGTATGCCGTTGAATCTTCCATAACATGGTCTCCATTTACATTCAACAAATGTAGACAAAAAATGTTTTTCATGTGTTGTCCATTACATTTTTTGTGTTCATTTTTCACATTGAATAATGTAAATAAAAATGCAGCAATGCTGTAATGTCTTGTCCCAGAAACTCTTGTCCTAGAAGACTCAGATTAATGCAGTGGATATCAGTGGATATTGTCATGAAGCAGCAATATAAATGATACACACTTCATGAAAAAAAAGCTTGTATAAATATTTTAATACAAAATTTATTGTAATTCAATTCAAAAAGTAAAATTCATATATTATATAGATTTGTTACAAAAATATTGATTTTTTTTTTCATGCAAACCCAAAATTCATTATCTCAGAAGATTTTAATATTACTTAAGACCAATAAAAAAAATTACATTTTTAACACTGAAATGTTGGACTACTGAAAAGTATGAACATGTACAGTACAGCACTCAATACTTGGTTCAGCTTCCTTTGCATAAATTACTGCAGCAATGCAGTGTGAAAAAATACTGTGTGTAATGAATCTATAATATATATGAGTTGCACTGTTAGAATTGAATTACTGAAACAAACAAACTGTGTGTTTCTTCATATTTAAAGGAGGCTATATATAATTCATTTTGTTTCATATAATAATTACATCAGTTGCTTATAAGAATATATCTGATTTTGAAGAAAAAATGCACATTTGAAAGATCCAATCAAATAAACAGTTTTCTAAATTAAGCAGTGGGGTGGCAGATTTATGATGACAGATGTTAATTTTGATCAAATAAAGAAATTGTATTGCATGACTGGCTTTTAGATCAGATGAAATATTTAACTTCTTAAACTGTACATATTCGATGTAAGAAAAAAATAATGTAAAAAAATATAATAGTGTTGGCGAGTGTTAATTTTTATTAATTAATTAATTAATTTGATTAATTAATTAATTGGCCACACAGTGCCAAAGTGATTAGTATTGTATTGGGACTGTGTGAATGGAATTTGCATGTTTTCTGAGTTCTTGGTGGGTTTCCTCCAAATTCTCCAGTTTTCTCCCACAGTTCAAAGACATGCAGATTAGGTTCATTGGTGTTCCCAGATTTCACTGTAAGTACAACTATAAGAAGTTGGGCCAACAACACAATACTAATTCAACATTTATCTAGTTGGAGTTTTTACAGTGTGTTTATAATATAAGAATTTTAAGATAATCTAGTCAACATAATTTGGTAATTGAGAACAGCATGACTCAGGTTATTGGTATCTAAAACTGTAAAAGTAAACTGCAAACTGTAAAAGTAAACACCCAACAACTATGGTTAAATAATTAATTGATGGATTAAATAGTACCGGTGAATAAGGTAGACAATTAAATATAAAATATTATTTAGGCCTACTAATTTTTAAAGGAATATTGCCTCATCCTTTCCATAACGAGATTTAATGTGTGGTTTGAGATTATGCTGAAGGTCGTCCTTGACAACATAACATAGTGCTATCACCACAATGCTAAACAGATGTTAGTGTTCTTGGGGTTGAATGCCTCATGTTTACTCTTCCAAAACATACCACCTTTTTTTCACAAGTCCCTTTTGATGTATCTGTAAGGCATTTATAAACAACAGCAGATTTCAAGATGAGATCAAATGATTGTACATTGAAACATGTTATTGGGAGGTAGAAAGGGAACCCAAAAGGGAAAAAGAAATAAAGTTATTGGGAGGAAGAAAACCCAAACTTTTACCCTTAGCTGAAAGGCAATTGGTTTCAGATGGTCAGGGATAACTCAGGAACTATTAAGACATAGGCCTCCCATGAACTGGAAAACCAGTTTCACTCCCTACATTCCAGTAAGTGCATGGGTGCATCATTTACCATATCTAGGTTATGCCTATTAGATGTCACAATTATTGTAATCTGCATGGCATTGGACTGTGAAAGGAAACAAGTGTACCAAGAGGAAACCCACCAAGCACGGCAAAAACAAGCAAACTCCATGCACAGGAATCGAACCCGGACACTGGAGGTGCAAAGTGACAGTGCTGAGCCACCTGCCACCTATTAGGATGTTAATTGTTTTATGAAGTATAAAGAAGTGTGCTTAAGTAACACATCATTCATCTGTCCACACTTAAAGTGCGTCTAAAATAGAAAACTGCAATAAAAGCTGCGGTGGGCATTCTACCCCACCCGGGCATCCTACCCCACTGTCTGTCCCCTTATGTTTAACACGCGAAAACAAGCCGCTCTCGGAGCTGACGTGAGGAACCTGTGCGCAACAGCAGCGCGCGCTGCTTATAAAGCCTCTTGCAGGAGCTTGTTATTTGCTTCGTCTTCTTCTTCTTTGCGACGAGCCTATCCTGTAAATGTTTTTCTGTTACTGTTATTATAATTCAGCATGGGGAAGCGGTTTGCGCTCCTTTCATCCACCTGTATTCTGGAGAGGAGCAAAGTGGGAAAAACAACTGTGCATGAATTTACGCGCCAAGAGGACACAAAGTCTTGCGCCGTGGTTTTGGTTGGTTGGCAGGCAAATAGAGAAATAATGAGCATGACCGTTACCGCATCTGTAATTAACCAATTAATCAATTAAACAATGGGATGGCTGGGTTTTTTTTTTTTTTTTTTTTTTTACAATTCTGCCAACAAAAGATTAATCATATGATGAAAAAGATTAAATGGAAGGCAGTTTGTCCATTGTATGTCCAAACATCTGCAGTAATATATAATTCTTCTTAAGTGCAATAAGCATTATTATTAGCATATATGCTCTGTTGTCAATAGTCCCGATTGTTCAGATGATCAAGTTTAGTGGAGTAGACTCTGGAGTTTATTTCGTCATGTCAGAAATCGTCCCTCTCGCCAGGAACCTGAGGGAAGCGGGAAGGTTCAGGCGCGCGACGGATCCCGGGGTGCGTCCCGCCTGGGCTACAGCGCTGCTGGCCAGCGCGCTCATCTTCATCACTGTAGTCGATCTTCTTGGAAATTTTTTGGTCATCATTGCTGTGTTCCGAAATCGCAAACTGAGAAACGTGGGTGAGTAGCATGATAACTACACACACAGTATATAGGCTACCATTTAAGATGCCTTTATTTAATAATAATAATAATAATAGTAATAATAATAATAATAATAATAATAATAATAATAATAATAATGCACAGGCATGTTTTCAGTGATCTTAAAAAGAATACCAGTTCATACATTTGGCAAATCGTCAAATCAGGTCTTCAGAAATAGTTCAGGGTTTAACTGCAACTGTGTACACATGAAAGGTTTTAATTGCCGTTTGAAATAAAGTATATGTTTGCCAAAGTCCACTGTATGGAGTCAGTCACTCTTGGGTACATGCCAGAAAGACGCACTTCTTGAATTGGAATTTTGTAAAATAATTGTTCGAGTTAATGAATGGATTTATGTTTTGCTATTAAATTTAGATCTGAAAGATCAACAAAAAATATTAAGTTGCAGTTTATTCGCGTTTTAATAACTTTTCCATTCAAGGAAAAATATCTCATCGATACAAATGCTTTTCTCTGAATATATTTTCTCTATCTATCTATCTATCTATCTATCTATCATTTCTACCTTAAATTCCCAACAGTATCTATGCTTGAGCTTTGCACACTGCTATTTTCTCAAATAGTTTTATGTTATAACTTCGCTCAAGATGCTTTAGTTTTACTAGTTCTCACAGTAAATATGGTCACAGCTACAGTATAAAAAATATTTATATTTGTATAAAAATAATATTTTTCCCCCTCGCAAAACCTAGTAGAAGCAGCCGACTAGTGTATACTGTAGCTGTGACCATATTTACTATATATATATATAAGAAGCTGCAAATAAATATAAGGAAGTATTATATGATTGAAAGTGCTTAGTTTTAGGAATATTAATTTTGCTCATTATGATAAATGTGCAAGTGTGTTTTTTTTCCATTGTATGCATTTAACCACAAAAAAAAAAAAAAAGATTGGTGACTATGAAGAGTATGCTAAATGCTAAATAGGGCTATGAACAGCATAGTAATGTTCCTTACATTTTAACTGTTTTATTTCATTTACATTACATTTTAACATAATTTATTTAATTATTTACTTGGTGAAATGCGGTCAGTTTAGTGAAATTTGTTGTGTACTTTGTAAGCTAACCAACAATGGGTTCTATGTTAATTAATCAAGAAAGTTTTCAGTTTAAAACACCAAGAAATTTTCCATGATTCCATACTGTATAAAGGACATTACCTTCAGTTTGTAGTATTAATAATAGCTGATAGTTAATAGCATTATGCTGCATCACATTTTTATCAATCTATTTCTATTATAATAACAAACAATAATGTTATGTGTACATTGTACTTTATAAGGAAAAAAACATTTCTGTTACATACATTTCTATACATGATACCTCAGTCAATATTCTTTCATGTTGCAACCTTCACACATCAGAGTCTAACCCACATCTCCGTCACTTATTCTAGTAAACACAAATTTTGATTACATTTAAATAACATTGCAAGGATAAAAGCTTTTTTATTACACCTAGTCATTTTCCACATAATTACTCCAGGGTCTTTCATTTTCTTATTTTTCTTCTGTTGCATAAAGAGTTCAATTTGAATATTGGAAAACATTGCCATTTATTTTTTTAGTGTTCAACTGTGCAGTGCTGTTCCCACTGTAGGCTCAGCTTCCTGATCTTGGCTCACAGGAATATAAGTCAATGTAGGCATCGATTTTTGCCCATATGCCCTGAAGATCACTAGTTATAAATAAAGGGTAGAGTTGAAGTAGACTTTCTGTCAGCCTAGATCAGTATTGTCATTCTAATCATAGAAGTGCTGCTCATTTGATTATTTTATCTTGTTTTATTGCTAAATTCTGTGTGATTGTTCATGAAAAGCTCAGGAGATCAGCAGTTTCTAAAATACTTCAGCCAATTACCTCTTTGCAACAGCAACCATGATGATCAAGTTTCTGAGAGCACTTTTCCCCCATTCTGATCTTTGATTTTAACTTTTTATCAAACACATCACATGAATTTGCTTGATTTTACGCATAGTGCACAACAGTAAAGAATCACATCACAGAAAGAATCAAAAATCAAGAATCAGAATCACATCTTAAAAAAAGCAACAATTTGCATGAGATATTGTTATTGTGACAGCTTTTTTCAGACCTGATATCACTTGCCCTTGGTTCCAGAAGCAAATTGATTTGTTCATACACTTATTTAGCATTAAGCACCAGAACCCTTTCAGTGAAGAACAGCTGTCTCTCCTTATCTGACCATGAATTAAATATCTTGCTTAGATGTTAGGATCCAGTACAGTCTCATTCTTCAAACAGAGTGGAGTGTACATTTGAGGCAAAACATTTGCATGTTATTTTACTAGGTTTAATACCTGAAAAGCTAAAATCAGCATGACAGATCATGCAGATAATTACTCTTAAATTTGGCAATGCAGCATCATTGCATTGCTGTTCAGTCAGTTCTAAACTAAATGTGATCTTAGGTTAGTGTCTGTAATACACATGCATGATGCAACTTTAAAGTCAGCCTCATTTTTACATTTCTGATCGTATGACTCACACCTCTGTCATCATCATCATCTGTCCTTTTTAGATTCCTAGGGTCAGGAAGGAAACCTGTCAAAATGTGTTTGATCATTAGTTCCTAGTTTCTGCTCCTTATAGTATGTACAATTTATGCAATGCATCTAACATCTGGTCACTAATATATAGTAATCATACATCAAAAATCAAAAATCAAAAATAAAGAAAAAAATTTTCTATTTACACTGTAATATGAATAGCACTGTAATGATGGATAACGCTGAGTTAATATGAATAAAGAAAAAGTTAGATATGAAATTATATATATATATATATACATACATACATGTGTATGTGTATACATACACACCCACATGTATGTGTATATATATATATATATATATATATATATATATATATATATATATATGTATGGAATAACAGCAACCATACAGTACTAAAGGTCGATTTTAAAGCTTGATTAAAGCTTTTTGTATTATATTCTGTATTTATGTATGGACATGTTGCAATTAAACACTATATTGAGTGTGCTTAAAAGGAGACACAATTTGACAAATGAGATAGACTGTAAATCACTTTTATACATGGCTAATGTTTAGAGGTAGATTACCTCTATAATATTAGACATGTTAAAGATAACAGAGGAGTGTGGGGGAATTGCTAGTTCTCATATTCTGGTCTATGTTTCAATTATGCATCACTGAATGATGTCATGAAATGTTTTCCGTATGTGTAATGAATTCAGTCATTTTATTGGCCTAATACACTGTATGTCAGAGATACAGTATCTGAATTCAGTCACTGAAATAGCTGTGGTGAAACTCACATGCAACTAAAAAAACAACACACAAACCTTCTTTATTAGACATGACTAAATGCATTTGGGTGGAGTGTTTACTTATTGAGCATCAGAAAGAAAGTGAATACATATGTACCGTTTAAAAAGAGCAGCCAAGAATAAAGTAATACAATGGTATTGTAAATGTCCTACAGAGCTTGTACACCACAATGTTGATGCCACCATACTGCAATTCAAGCACAACTTACCCAGTTGGTAATTGCCAGAGTTGCTGTGCAGTGAACTGCACAAAATTTAAAGGATAACCAATTTTCAGACTAAAATTAGCAGAAAATGCTTGAAGCGTGCTTAACCTCTCTATCATGAAACAAATGTCTCTTACTCTTTAAGAGCTGGGGAAAAAACTAGAGGTGCACAACATATATATTTATAGAACTGGTGAGAATACACACAGTACACCAATGTCTGATGTCTAATGGCTAAGGAAAAGTCAAGCAGCAAGCATTTATGCAGATTTGTGCTGAGGAGGTCAGAAAGGCTCTGGTTTCTCTGCTGACTATATTATTTCGATTTTATTTGTTTAAGAACATGGTCAATGGTAGAGCAACAGAAAAGCCAGAGATATTTTCGCAAATAAGGGTAAGCATAGTAAAAATTAAACCAGCCACACTTTTTGTCCATCATAATAGTTTATATTTGTGTTTATATTTAAGTATCTGACTGTAAGAAATGTAATTATTTATCTGACTTCAAAGTATAAATTTAGACTAACAAGAACCAATCAACAAAAATGATGTGACAATGTAACGTGTAAAAGATCTGAAAAAGTAAAGGGAGTAATGTTGAGCATGCTTGAAGTAACAACCAACTATTAAGTCATATGATTTCTTAGCTTGGTCATTTACGTTTGTAAGTTTAGCTAGCACTTATTAGATGGTACATTGATAAACAGTTAGTGAGCTGGATGAAAGTCTGGTCCTCGATTACCCTTTTTCTTCCAAGGTTATTCTGGAACTAGTTCAGAGTTCCAATTTTCGACCCAGTTCTTTGTTTTCAGACACCCAGAGCCTTCAGACAGAAAAACTAGTTCCATGGCAGCACCAACACTCCGCTGGGATAGAACAAAGAACTGCTTATGTACAGTAAGTGGCTGGGGCCAGGATTATCACCAGCAACTAAAAGTTTGTGAGCGCATGGGCTCACTATGCCATGGGCAGCTCAAATATTTTCTTGTAATGATAAAGCCAGAAGAACTGTTTACAAAGCCATGTTGAAGTTTTCCATTGTTATTGTTGTGCTTGCCGCTAGAATTATTTTGCCAGTAGCATTTTTTTGTCTCTAGCATTGCTACTATCATTGCCGCTAGCAATAGCATTCCCACTTTCATTGTCACTAGCGCCAACATTGCCGCTAGCAATGCTGCTAACATTGCTGCAAAAGGAGGGACATATACAGACATAGGGTATACAGTAACATGCTGTAATGATGAAATTCTCTAGCAAATGGAAAAACAAAGCCAATTTTTTGGAGGGTCGCTATTACACTGACTCTGAACTGGCACTAGCACCAGACATGAACTAGCAACTGGTTCATTTTGGTGAAAATGGGGCTAATGATGTACAAACATAAGAACATGAATTTATTGACTCCAATACCATGGCCTGATACAGCTTTAGCTATTCTGGAGTGATCTAGTATACTGAGCAAAAGAGTTGTAAACTCTCACAGACAGTTTATTAATTATACAGGGTATCGATGGTAGCAATTAGCTAGTAATAAAAGTAATAAAAGCTTCTACTAACAATGCTACTATTGTAGTAACCTAGTAACCTGTGTAAGATCTATCCAATGATGTAAACGTCAATGCACTTTTGTAAGTTGCTAAGGATAAGAGCATCTGCCAAATGCCTAAATGTAAATGTAAATGCTACCCACCTTTGTTTTATCAATGTAAAAGTTTGTCGCCATCAACAAGTTGCAGGCCTCCTTTTCATTAGTTTCAATAACTCAGTAATCTGGGGTTACTTGTTCTGTTGAAAGATGGTCTCTTCAAAGGGCAGTGCACAAGGGGTTTGACATGGAAAACATGAGAGGATTAATATCGCACATGGGGAGTGGAAGAAGAAGTTTCACAAAGAAGGTATTAACAATCTTGCCTTGAGCTTGTTTCCGAGTAGCCTCTGGAGAATTTCTGATGTCTGACTTGACATCCGTGATCCTCCAAAGAGGGAGAAAAAAAGCAGAATATCATCCAGGTAGAAGAGTAACAGTGGATACACGGATGAAGTTCTGATTGGCCCCAGAGTCAATTAACGCCTAAGGAACAAATCCATGAAACGGAAACCTGTGTCTCTTTGTCCAGGTAGACAGATCTTTGTAAGGTAGATCAGCAACCAGTAGTCTTAACTGAAATGCTAGGCAAATACTCCAGCAAGGATGCGAGAGATCCGTTTAAAGCTGAAGTGGAAATTACTTAGTGGAAACAGGAGCATGATAAAGGCAGTGTGAGAAAGTCATAAGGAGAAAACGTAGATCTTGGAAGAAGTCAGACTGGAGCTAGGAGAGGAGAAGGATAAAATACATAATTTATGTATTTATGTCAGAACACTGGCAAAGGTAGCTGAGAGTAAACATATGGAATAATATAAAATATGTTATCTTGTTTGTTGTGCCAGGCTAATGGATTTTTGCAGTTTTAATGAGTTTAGTTTTAAGAAAATAAAGAGATCTTGGCCAGTATTTAAGCGTCTCAGAGCAAGAAATCGCTACTAAGTGGCAAAAAATTCTCAGAGTGATGCAATTTTTGGCCCTACTTTTAGGAGTAGGAGTAGGGAGGGGGGGGGGTTCTAACTCTGTTAGTTTGATGCCTTTAAACTGTAGGTCATATCGCACTACATTGTAGGCCCGTGATCTCAGTTTGGAATGGACATTAACCCAGAGCTTTTCGTTTGGAACCTGACTACGATCTTAGACGCAACATCCTCCATGCACTATGATACCATGCATTACATTCAATGAATGTAATTTGTCTTCTAATTCAGCTCAATTTCTGGAATTAGAAAGAGAAAAATGCATTTAAGTGTGTGGCCTGTATTTCTATACTGACTGCCTCAGTACCATTTTCAACCACTCTGAATTGTTGGCAGCTCCGCATAGCAACAGCTAAAATAACAGTGAACGTCTCAGTCCCCCTCTTATCGTAGAAGGTCACTGACTAAATGATTAGTGTTCTGTAATGTGCAGCATCAAATAAGAGAATTGTGATCTCTCTCCCTCTCGCTCTCTCTCTCTGTACACACAATATTGTGCAATAGTCTTGTGCCAGCCCGCATTTCTTCAAATTTTGTTTCCAGTGAGTCAGTTTCTTGAGGAATCGTTCTTAAAGCTTCCTGAAAGACTTTTTTTGCCTCTCGTTTTTGGCTGTCATTTTTAGTCCAGTTTCAGAGGAATGTTTTTGTTTTTTAAGACACACACTGACCTGTATAAATCATTAAAAAAAAATTTTCAAAAAATCTAACTTAAGGCATGAACCAGTGATCAACAGGTACGGAGGCAGTAAAACATTTGTACCAATTGATTTTGATTTTGTAGATATAATTATCTACATAATTTAATTCAATCTGAAGACTGATATTAAGGTACCTCAAGACTTTTGCACGATATTTATAGTTATACAGTTATTTAACCTTTTTTTCTTATCTTTCTTTTTCATTTTTCTTATCTTTCTTTCAGGTAACATGTTTGTGGTTAGCCTGGCCTTTGCTGACTTGGTGGTGGCTTTCTACCCATACCCACTGGTCCTCTATGCACTGTTTCATGATGGATGGTCACTGGGGAACACTCAGTGCCAAGTAAGCGGCTTCCTAATGGGCCTGAGTGTAATCGGCTCAGTGTTCAACATCACAGGCATTGCCATCAACCGCTACTGCTACATTTGCCACAGCTTTGCCTATGGGCGCTTTTACAGCCTTCGTAATACATTGCTACTGGTGGCACTCATCTGGATGTTGACTGTGGTGGCCATCCTTCCCAATATCTTTGTAGGCTCTCTGAGCTATGACCCCAGGGTCTACTCATGCACATTTACACAAACAACCAGCAGCTCATATACAGTGGCAGTGGTGGTCGTACACTTCCTGGTACCCATGGCAGTGGTGACCTTTTGCTACCTCCGCATCTGGGTGCTAGTCATCAAGGTCCGGCATAAAGTGAAGAAGAAAGAGCATGGCAGAGTGCGGCCCAGCGACCTGCGCAATTTTGTCACCATGTTTGTGGTGTTTGTGTTGTTTGCCATCTGCTGGGCACCACTGAACCTTATCGGACTTGTAGTGGCAATTGACCCAGAAGTAATGGCCCCTCGCATCCCTGAGTGGCTCTTTGTGGTTAGCTACTTTATGGCCTACTTTAACAGCTGCCTCAATGCCATTATCTACGGCCTGCTCAACCGGAATTTTCGTAAGGAGTACAAACGTATTGTAAGATCTGTGTGGATGCCAAGGCGGTTTGTATCAGAGACTACAAGAGTTTTCACAGATGCCATGCGGAGCAAACCCTCACCAGCCATCAACAATGAGTGAATATAGCATGCAGACAATTTTATCTCTTGCCTCAAACGGGAACTGAAGATTAGTGAAATTCTAACAATTTTTTATTAAGCATGTCATCAAGTACTGTAACTTAAAATTGGTTATGCCTTTTTACACAGCTCAGGGTGCTTGGTGTCTTTTCGCCGCCGTGGAAAGATCACTTTCAACTTACTTTTTTTTATTTATTTTTTTTTTTTCATAATTTACACAACAATTTTGACTCATCCATTTATTAAAGATGTTTTGATACATTTTGGTGAAAGCGCTAGACAGGATTTACTTTGCAAAACTTTGCAAAACTCTTATGTTTAACACCTGACACCTGAGCTGAATTTTAACATTTCAGATGTTGGGTCTTTTTTATTGCCAATGGAAAAAGGCTGAAGATTTTATAGATTGATGTTTATATAGAAAATATAGTTGGGTCTGTTTCATTTGCCAAAGATCTAGTAATGCTAGATAATCAGAATCTTTAATATTCTCTTGTTTTATGATTTAGTCAAGAAGAGTATTGGCTCGGCGGCACGGTGGTTTACCGCCTCAGGGACTGTGTAAATGGAGTTTGCATGTTTTCCAGGTGCTTAGTAAGTTTCCTCCAGGTTCTCTGGTTTCCTCCCACAGTCCAAAGACATGCAGATTACTCTAATTGGCATTCACAAATTGCCCATAGTGTGTGACTGTGTGAGGGTGTGTATGTGTGTGCCCTGCAATGGACTGGCACCCCATTAGGGGTGTGCCCAAACTTGTGCCATGGGATAGGCCTTCACGACTCTGTATAAAGGATAGAGCACTATAGACAATGTATAAGTGTCTTATGTTTGTCTTTTATCATCTCCATATTTAACATTTTTTTAAATTTCCGAATGTACAGAATAAATTCTTCATTATGCAATATTTTATACATTTAAATGATTTTAAAAACAAGCTACAGGCAAAAGCTTAAAGCTTAAATTGGAAGATTGACAGGAAAGTTTCACATGCAGAAATGTATTGAATGTAATTTATATGTCTTGTTTTGATTAGATAGATAGATAGATAGATAGATAGATAGATAGATAGATAGATAGATAGGCAATATGTCTAAGCAAAAATGTGTAGTGTCTGAGGGACCATCACAACCATGAATCCCAGTCCTGTCACCGTAAAAAGATGTATGAGCCTGAAAGCAAAGGATTCCAGAGTCTGTGAGCAGCTCTGTGATAGAAGTCCGCCACATTCTCTTCTTCCTGCGAAAAGATCCATACAATGAGTGACTGGTATTGGACATGATTTTTTCAAGTTCATCCTTTCCAGCACCTTTTTTCTTCCAGCTTTAGAAAGGCCATCTTTAAGCCAACCACAGATTCTGCTCTTCTAATTCCCTTATTCAATCATTTCTGCTTTTGTGATTCTCTCCCCCAGCACACTACAGCATAGAAGAGACAGGGCCTGAGACTTTACCTCAATAAATAAGGGATTCAAAAAAAGGAAATGGTACTTATGTATCTGGGTTGGGCTGGGACTAAAGAATAAAATGTGTTTTAAACTATGTGTTTGATTTTACAACAAGAGAACTACAACAAGTGTTCTCCCTCTCTCTCTCTCTCTCTCTCTCTCTCTCTAAGCACCTCTGCTTTCACACACCCAGACCGAGACACACTCGCTTATATATATATATATATATATATATATATATATATATATACACACACACACACACACACACACACACACACACACACACAGACTTATTACTAAACTCTAAATAAATCAATAAAATCCCTAACAAGTCATGTGGATAATCCATGCGGAAACTCAGATTGCTCTGCTAAAATACTTGATGAGTCACACACACAAAACTATACCTGGATTCCCACAGTTCCACGTACTGATGCACCCCATTCATGCTGATGCACCCCATCATCATTTTCAATGGAGTGATGTAACAAATATTTTTTTAAGACTCACTGTGGCTTAAAGAGCCAGAAAATTTCCACTTCTGAAGCACTCTCGTGCAGAGGGCTACCAATGCACGCATCAACCAATCAAATTCCTTTACACAAATATAATAAATATAAATATAACAGCAGGTGTTGGCAAGAGAGGTTTATTTTTGAAGTTTGAATTCACTCCATACCTCATAACCAGATGTTGATTGGCTTTCAGGACACTGAGCAAAGAAATCGAGGTGGCAGAGGCAGAGGTGGATCCAGTATACAGTATATGAATCCAGTATACAGTTTGGTTGAGTAGGTTTTTAATTTTTTTTTTTTTTTTATGGTCCACTTCCTAACGTGACCTGGCAGGACACTCCATGTACATAGTGTCTCTGTGCCTTTAAATTGTGAGAGGCATCCCGGATGCAATTTTGTCTTAGAGCTGTTTTATACTTTCTTGGACTGTGAACTCTGTTTTGTTGAGGATTTTCTGAAATTTGGATTATTCACCATTGGGACAGCTTTACAGGACAGACATTTTCTATCATCTTGCTCCCGGACTGATTCACTGAAACATGAGGCTGAGATGAGGCTGATTAATTTCCCGCAACCCCACATGCACACACATACAACATATCAGACTTTAGACATTTTATACATCCACTTACACACTGAAAATATTGTATATAATTGTAAATATTGGTATCTGGTGCACTGCAGTGTCTATTTTTTGTAGAATACACGTGAGCTACTTCCGTGATCTATGACCTGATGCTGTCCGTTTTTGTCTGTGGAAATTCGTAACTCGAATGTTCGTAAGTTGGGGAACTATCTGTAAAGCTAAAAGAGTGTTTAAAACCTACAAATCACAATTAAGAATCGCAGCAACTCAGATGATAACGTCATCCATGTAGATAATATCAAAAACTAGAGTGAATGTTCTCATTTCAAATCAGTAACTTGTGCAGCATTTCTACTTTGATGTTCTTTTGAAAATAAATGTTGCTCTGAATTAGACTGTATCCTGATTTTTGTTGTTAATGTTGTGTATAAATCACAGTCTAGAAGGCAAACCTCTACCCATTTAAACATTTCCAACATTTGATGTTCTTGTACTGCTTGGTAGGTAGGAAGCCTCATATTATGTCCTTTAAGCTGCATGACATCCATTCGCTCAATATTCGACTACATTACATCCATGGTCCCTAAAGAGCTCACAAGTGGAGAGCGGGATGAATACAACAGCTTCCTGCGCAAATGGCTATATCTGTATCTTTGGTACACAAATCATCTATTAAGCAATAGCCAGCAAAAAAGCATAAAAGACAGCAAAAACTGTGCTAACAGTAGCAGAAGCAAGAGGTAAAGAACAAGTGTCAATTTGGTAGTGAACCAAAAGGTAATTTAACAGCCTTTAAAGGTACCACATGATATTACTCTTAATTTTGCACTTGTTCACCACGGCTATACTTGCAGTATCTCTTAGAGATTTTTCAAAAATATCTCATATCTGTACATGAGGTTCTCACAGCGTCCAAAGTATATTATGCTAAATTTCAGATAACAGATGCTTTGATAAATCTCAGTTTCAGTATCTTGTATTTTTTTTTGACATGGATAAGTTTTTTTGTGACTTTCATAAGTTGACAAAGAGATATATGTGAATTTGCTAAGGGTCATTGTTAGAGTCATTTTTTATTTTATTTTATCTCATTATGTATTCAACACTTCAACATAATTTTATCAAAGCCATTTTAACTTTCAAAAAATAATTTGATATTAACGATGTTCCAACATCCATTTAATTTAAGTTTCTACTGCCACAACGTTTTTGATAACCAAATCTTATTTCTGGGTAAATAACTGATTATATAATATAACTGTAATGACACGAGTCTCACAAGGGGCAGGGCAGAGCGAAAATGCTTTGCATTGTTCAGAACGGGCAGATCCGCAGGCTGCTACCACACGTAGTTCTGGACAAGCAAAGTCGCGGGCCATTTATAGACATGCGGTTTCCAGGCAACGCCATAATCAGCGTGAACGCGCCTCATCTGGTGGCGTGTTTATTTAAGGATCCTGGTACCTCGGCACTTCGTGAGATCATTTAGGTAGCACCGGAAAGGTATCAGAATCAAAGAAAGAAAAAAAAGAAAAAGATAAAAATAAGTGCGCAGAAAGTGGAGAGACAAAGGCAAAGACCCAGCTTCTGCCTCCCTAAGATGCCCAGCGAGAGAAAGAAAGAGAGAGTGACGCGCATCAGTTCAGCGTGCACTCGTTTAAAGTTCTTAGTGAAAAGCATGAAATAAGAAACTCTCTTCTTCTCCTATAAATCCTCGGTAAGGGCAAAGGCCCAGAGAGGATATAATTCTTGTTTTATTTTCCAGAGCTCCGTCCGTTGAATGCTACTATGAATGCTAAAAGTTATATTAAGGTGTTTCCCTCTATTTTAGGGAAGGCCTTGTGTATTTCAGCAGAACAATGCAAAACCACATACAGTACTGCAGCTATTAAAACAGCATGGCTTCATAGCAGGAGAGTCCAGATGCTGAAGTGGCCTGCCTGTTGTCCAGATCATTCACCTATAGAGAACATTTGGCGGATGATTAAACGAAAAATACATCAGGCAAGAATGGGACCAATTGCCAACACCAAAACTCCAGAAACTCATAACCTTAATCCCCAAATGTCTTCAAACTGTTTTGAAAAGAAGAGGAGATGCTACACCATGGTAAACATGGCCCCATCCCAATGTTTTTGAGACCTGTAGCAGGCATCAAATTTGTAATTAGCTTATTATTTGTGTAAAATTTTTAGATTTCTCAGTCTAAACATTTGTTATGTTCTCTATGTTCTCAGTCTTTTAACTTTAATTTTATTAAAATAAAAAAAAAACATCCCAACTTTTTCAAACTTCAGGTTTACATTAATGGAGCCCCATTAATGTAAACCTGTTTTAGTTTAAATTATGTAATTTGAATGAGCCATTTTTGGGATACCTTCCAACCTACAAACTATGATTTTTACCCATACACAATTTTGTTCTGAAAGAACACATCTGTGTACGTTCTATTTTAAAGATGCAGACTAGGTAACATGAACATGCACAGGGATGTAACCAAATACAGTAAATCCTTGGATTGCAAGCACAATTCGTTCCTGAAGCATACTGGTATATCAAAGCACTCATATATCAAAGCAAATATGCCCATAAGAAATAATGTAAACTTTGTTCCACAACCCAAAAATATTAATATAAAAATAATTCATACAAAATATTAAGTAAAAATAAAGCAAATTAACCTGCACTTTTCGTTTGAAAAGAATGCAGACAGGGCAGTGTTTCCATTAGTGTGTGTGTGTGTGTGTGTGTGTGTGTGTGTGTGTGTGTGTGTGTGTGTGTGTAATTTCCATCTTAACTACCATTTAAATATTTGTTAAAAATCAGGAAACATGCACCTATTCTTAATAATGTTTCTCATCAAAAGCTATCATTTTTTCAGTGGTATCAACACACACACACACACACACACACACGCACACAAGTGGTTATACATGCACAGAGTCTCTGATCAGCAAGGATTATACAGACATACTTTTAATGTGCTGATGTGAAATGGTTGGTAAAATGTAAAATTATTAAAATATGCAGCAATTATCAACTTCTTTTGCTCCAGGGCTGCAAAAATAATCCATTTTTTTCTTCACATCTCTTTTCTTCTCCAGTTTTCATATTCCCTCGGCACCCTTTGCCCACAAACACCACAGAGCCATTTGATGACTTGAGACAGAGGACGCAAGGAACGGCAAAACATTTCCTTCAACTAAGCATGAAACAACAAGTTGATGAAACATTGCATGGGACAGTGATTTGATCCTCCTTTGTGATAATGATGTTAATGACCCATGTCATTCTACCAAATAATGATGGCCTTGTTTAAGAAATCACACCAGTTACCCTTTGTGTAAATCAGCTTCACACCAGGGTTCCTGATACAGACAAAGCAGAGCTGTGAAGAAAAACAAAACAAAAATAACATGACTATCAATGACAGTGGCATGACCATTAGTGACAGTGACATGACCATCGACCTCCACAAGGCTTGTATCACAATTTGATTTAGTACAAATATAATGACCAAACAGTACCACAAGATGCAAACCACATGTCAGCAGTAAGCATTAGAAGGCCAAAGAGATCTACAGAGCTGGGAAGGCCAATGTGTGAAAAAGAAAGATCCACATTATAGAACAGTTAGTTCCAACCAAGCAATCTGATTATCAAGGGTGATGATAATGGTTGTAACATTACTGGAACCTTTAACAATATGTATTACTCCGCATCCCAGGTGTTCTTCAGAACTTAATTACATTATGTATACTGTTGTGACCGCCTAGTATATTCAGCACTACGGCACTTGCTCACGTGATATTTGCATATGTGTTTGCATATTTTCGATCTGCTATTAAATACAAAAAGAAGAAAAGAACAAGGAAGTTGATCTTTGCACTAATAATGTCTAACATTATTGATATTATGAAAAACAAAAAGGGTAAGAACAGCTATGGCTGTGTGGGTCAGAGGGCGTAATTGATGCTACACACACACACAGATTTTGGAGGAGACAGACGGCAATGATGGCACTACATTCTAAACAGCAGTCCACTTCGGTGGTCTGATTTAATCTGCCGAGCCCGGAATGCTTCAAAATGAGGCAGACTTTGGGGTCATGTGTTCTCAGGAAATATTCCGGGTTCCTAATGTGAAAATGTGAAAACATAGTGCAAGCCTGGATAATCATTACAAATTAATGTAATGTAGCAATTTGGTGTTATCAGTCAACTCTTATTTATTTTAATTTACCTCTGTTCCATTATTTTATTCACCTTTAAATTTGGTGGCCTGCAGAGGTGGAAAGTAACGAACTACAATTAATTGAATTACTGTAATTGAGTAGTTTTTTTGTGTACTTCTACTTTTTTAAGTAGTTTTTAAAATCTGTAATTTTACTTTTACTTAAGTATGTTTTGTTTGAAGTATTGTAATTCGCTACATTTTAAATCATATTCGCTGAGTAAAACAAATAAATGAAAATGCAAAAAATATATATATATTATGCTTTGTATAAATGCTTCGTTGCGCTCGTGTGTGTGTATCGTGTTCTGGTCATGCGCCGCTCCAGACTCCACTCCAGGTTTTCTGACTGTCCCCACACCGGCATCTACCTGACCTTCCACATGGTCGCTTCTGCCCTGAGAGTGACGTCATCAACCAGTGCGACCATACAGTATATAAACCGGAGAGAGACGCGGGAAAGAGGAAAGAGATTGTTATTTTGGCGTTTTAATATTTGGTTGTGCATCCTGGTTTTGACTTTTTGCCTCCCATTGACTTTGATTATTGCTCTGAACTTTTGGTTCGGTTGGTCTTTGTATATATTTGATAATTTCACTGTATGTTTGTGCACTCAGCAGTAGTAGGGGCGTGGCTGCCATTTATTTTGGGAAGAGGGAATTTATTCACTGTTTTGGTTTAGGGAGTCAGAGAAGGTACCTGTATTTTTGTTTGTGGGTTTTTTTTTTTTTGTGGGTTTTTTTTTTGCAGGTAATCTAGCTACTAAATATAAATAGCATTTTGTTTATTATTTTGGCCTGGGTCCACCCTGAATCTGATCCTCCTCCTGTTGTGTGTGTGTGTGTGTGTGTGTGTGTGTGTGTGTGTGTGTGTGTGTGTGTGTGTGTGTGTGTGTGTTTGTAAAGCAATACAAACCTCATTATTTCATCAGTTAATGACTGGATCTAGTTCTTTCTGACATATACCACCATTTCCATACAGTTTAAAATAGAACCCATTCTTTTGCTGTACGGCCCAACACTAGACTGGGACGTAACGCCATATTTAAGTGACCACTTTGATTTTCAAGCACAAGAAAGACAACAGCTTTATTATGCAAAGGTGTTCCTTCGGTTAAAAACAACTAGTTTGAGATGCTCATCTTTTTTGAACTACGCTAGAATGCCACATCCCACCTCCGCTGTTAAAAAATTAAAACTCAGTAACTTTTACTCTGAGTAAATTTTTTTATGAGCTTCTTTTTACTTTTACTTGAGTAGATTTTTATAATGGTAACTTTACTTGTACTTCAGTAAAATTTCACTGAAGTAACCACACTTTTACTTGATGGTCTGTCACCAAGGGCTAAGCTGTTTAACACACCTAGATGTATATATCAGAAAATTATCTTTGAAACCCAATTGCCTTTAGTGTATAGTAAAAGCTGAACAACAAAAAACCTTTCCAAACTATTTTTCTCTAAGTTAACAGCGCTGAAGATTTCTGTTTTGCAATATAGTGCATATCTGCAACTAATAATTACTAAAATGTCCTATTAATTTTTTTCTTTATTTTTACCAAGGCCTTTTAGTTATAATTCCTGTTAGTGATCATGATTGTCTACAGCTTGTAACTGCTCTCTGTGAACATATTGTAGGAAGGGTTTGTTTGACAGTTCTCTTTGTGTTAACCAACACATACTGTACAGTGCCAGCCAAAAGTTTGAACACACCTTCAGCTTCAGTGGGTTTTTTTAATTTTTTTAACATTATTACTAAAGACATCCAAACTGTGAAAGAACACATATGTAATAAACATAAATGTGTTAAACAACCAAGAATGTGTTTTATATTTTAGATTGCCCAAAGTAGCGCTACATACATTAAGTTTTGACGGCACACTTGTGGCATTCTATTATCAGATGTCACCTAAAATGGTTTTCAATTCACATGTGTGCCTTGTGACATTTCTTGCCTTATGAATGTGCTTTAGACCATCAGTTGTGATGTGCAGCGGAAGGGTGGGTACAGAGTTAATGCAGTAGCTCTATTAGTGAGACTACCACTATTACTGTATATAAATGTCAAGAAAAACTCAGATAAGTAAAGAAAAAAGACTTCATTACTTTAAGGAGCTCAAAACAGCCAATCTGGAAACATCTCAAGAACTTAGAATGTACTCCCAAGTTGCCAAAACCAGAAAACTAAATGCTATGATCAAACTGGCCCTGTCCTAGGAAGCAAGACCAAGAGCTGCCTCTGCGGCAGAGAATATGTTTATTAGAATGACCAGCCTCAGAAACCACAGATTTACAGCACCTAATATTATCTTCTTCATACTGTAAATGCTTCTAGAAATTCAAGCAGCTGACATATTTTAACATTCACTGTTCAGAGTAGACTTAGGGAGACAGGCCTTTATAGATACACTGAGGCAAAAAAAAAAAAATATATATATATATATATATATATATATATATATATATATATATATATTATTTTGGAAGAACAACAAGCAAGGGCCAAGAAATACAGGGAACGGACATTAGATCAGTGCAAAACTGTCTCTTGGTTTGATTAGGCCAAATTTGAGGATTTTTGGTTGTAACTTTGTTGGGGGCAGAGAGGATGACAGGAACATACAGTATGGTTCCTGAATATGTGGTTCCCACTGTAAAGCATGGAATGGAAGAGGAGAGTGATAGTGCAGGGTTGCTTTGTTGGTGACACTGTTGGTGATTTAGCAAAATTGAAGGCACACTTAACTGCATGTCTACCACAAAACTCTGCAGTGACATGCCATCCCATCTGGTTTGCAACAGGACAATGACCCCAAACATCCAG
The DNA here is from genome assembly GCA_011419295.1 of Clarias macrocephalus. Lineage (NCBI taxonomy): Eukaryota > Metazoa > Chordata > Actinopteri > Siluriformes > Clariidae > Clarias > Clarias macrocephalus. The sequence goes on from JAAGKR010001706.1 coordinate 29,929, forward strand.
TGATAGAGTGCTGTGAACCTGGCCTCCACAATCAACCGATTGTGTGTGTGTATAATAACAAATATCATTATAATATATCATAACAATATTATATAATAATAATCATCATAAAACTTGTGCACCAACTTCTTGTGGCTTTCTTCTATTGATGATGTAAGTTGTATAATTCTCCCGCAGTAAAAAGAAAAGTTGAAAAGTTTAATTGCAAGCTGAATATTGTAAGACATTCATGCTCATGTACAGTATATTCATGAGAAAAGAGGGAAATGGAGCTACTGGAGATGAATGATCATGACACTCATGTCACATTTTTCATCTGATTCACATTTAGGTTTAGTAATACAAACTTCTCTTATTCTTTAATAGCAGGGGGAAACTAGATGTGTGTGCCATGCAGACAAATGTTTAGATCGAGCTGGAATATCCACACTGTAAGAGCGTGCCGACACTTACAGACAGGAAAAGAGTATTAACTTTGTACACAGTGATGTTTGGAAAGTTCAGCAGCAAGCAGAAAAGCCCAGGATACTTTCTCAAATAAGGCTAAGTATTGTAAAATTAAATCAGTCACTGCCTTTTTAGTCCATTACAATAGCCTGAAAAGGTTAGCCAGAAGGTTATACTTTGGAGGTCGGCAATTAATTAAATGTCTTGGAGTCAGATACTTAAATCTGAATCTAAATACAGTTTGTGTGTGGGTGTGTGTGTCTGTAAATTCCCTCATTTATTCTCCTTTGTGTCTTGCACAATAAAAGGAAGATGTTTGTTAGGTAAGCAAGGGAAACTACTTAGATTTACTATGGGAAAAAGAAACATATGATGTCTCCAAAAAAGTGGTTCGCAGGAACTGCTTGATGCAATCATCTCAGCATGGACCAAAATCCCAAAGGAACATTTCCAATATTTTGTGAAATCCATGCCATGAAGAATTAAGGCTGTTTCTGAGATAGGAGGTTTGTGACTCTATTAGTACAGTGAATTCCCAGTTCTATAAGTAACACTTAGTAAATTGGTATTAGATCAAGTATTAAAGTTTTTTGATTAAGTTTTCATTTATTGCATTAGTTTAAAACTGTATTTTAAGTTGTGTACACAGTATTACATTTGTGCATATTGTTAAGTTTTAATCCTTACCTTCTGATCTGAAAGTTCATGTTCTGCAGCTAGATAAACATATTAACAGCCTGTTTACTGTGGAGACTGTGGATACAGACACAGAAAGCTGAAAAGTGTCAAATAGACCGATTTCCATTTATTTTTGTTTGTGCAGCATTTTATTATTCCTCCCCTACCAACACATTGACAGAACTAAAAGTCAGATGCATTTGACTAAACAAGAGTTTTTTATCATAGCAAAATTCAATCAGCGCTGCCCTCAAAAATTCAAAACTCAAGCTCATGGAAGAAACTACTCATTACTTATCACGTACATATTATAGTATACATAGTATACATATTACAATTGTAATAAAATTCTATTAACCTTAGTCATCACTTTAATTCATACCAATATAAAAACATCAAGTATGTCCAATATTAATCTTATTAACAAAATAATAATAAGCAAAAGAAATTATAACATATGAATTATTTATATGAAGAAATGCTGTCTACTATAATTAAGTAGAGCAAAACTATGACACTACCCTGCACTTAAAATACACCAGGCATAGATCAAAGGTTTTAATGTGTGTGGTTGGAACCGAAATAATCAGAGTTGTAGGCTGTGCTTTCTTAATAAGTGGTGAATGGGAGATAGTCATGCTGTATCCCCTGATAAAGCGCAAGTTGAAATTAGGAAACCCTAGAAAGTACTCTATCTCTTTAATGGTAGTGGGAATAGAACATTTCCACACTGCTGACACTTTACCTTTGTCTTACTGTATAAGGGATCCAAGAAAAACTAACCTGAGCATTTGAAATTCTAATTTTCTCCTTTTACATAAAGTTGGTTTTGAATGAGACGTGACAGGATCAGTTTGATGTGGTTGTTTTAATATCTGGGAAGTTAAATGCCATCGATATGTGCGACTGCAAATCTGCACAGCATGTACTTCAACACATTACTGATGAAAAACACTTTAAAACTGTGGGAGTTGAATAAAGCCTATACTGTACATTATTATGCAGTATTCATAATAGCCAGAGGTGACAATAAATGAGTCTTATACTCATTGCCCCCTCAAATACACACCGAGTTAAATGCAGATTCAGCTTTGTGAAGACACTGATGCTGTATATTCAGTGCTTTCTACTGTGGGGACAAGACTCCAAAGACAATTTTATGAGCATTTTTCAAGCAATCATGGTTAGGAATCAAAGGGAAACCTAACAAGACGCGGAATTGTAGTAAAATTAATGAAAAGCAAGGTGTTTTCTAAATGAGGTACAGCTACTCCAAGAAAGTGCTCTTCTTGATGACAGAGTGGTCAATACAATGACCAGCAGCTAAGTCAATTAGTGTTGCAATACGAAAAGCCTCTACTATGTGCATGGTCTGTAGAAATTATGGTGATAATGTACTGTATGTAATGAATACTTACCTATTAGAGTGTGAGTTTCATGTAACTCACCTTAAAGGCCCTTTAGCATTATATCAGTAACAGAACACCTTTTTGGAGTTGTTGTGTTGACTTGATTGGAATCTGGATTTTTTTTCCTTTATCCAAGGGTTCCAGAGGGTCTAAGGTAAGAACAATCCCAGGACTGTCCTGAAACTTTGTCAGCCTACCCCAATTAAATACTGACAATCCAAGATATTCAATTTGTATAATTGACAGTAAAGTATTGTCTCTGATTGGTATATATTTTTGTACCACCATAACATAAGAGTTTTTGGGTTATCTTGACTATATATTTCATATGATTATGACCAAATAAGCACAAACAGCGATAAGAACATTTTCCAAGCAGCCATCTGGGCAGTGCTGTCAGCAGCTAAAGAGGCCTGTGCCTGTCCTCTCAGTGCTGGACCATTTAAAAGGCTTTAACAAGACACACAAACCCCAGAGACCAGACATCAACTACATGCCATTACCCTCCAACTCCACCCGAGGAGAGACCAAACCTGTCCTCTAGCTGTTCACTTGCTCACCTTGAAAGAGCAGTCATGTGTACAGTACAAGTTAGTACCCCCTCTTTTAATTTGTTATGTGCATGTGTGTGTAAAAACATAATAAAAAACAACTGATTGGAGCAGGTCATAGTATTAGGCAAGGTCTTAGTATTAGATAACCTTAAACAAAATACAACAGAGGGTTATAAGACCATTTCCGAACAATTTTAAATGCAATGTTCTACAAGTGAAAAGCATTCAAGACAGTTGCCAGTCTTCCCAGGAGTGGACATCTAAGCACATTCACCCCAAGGCCAGAGCAGGCAATGCTCAGTAGTTGTATAGTTATTTATTTTCAAACTGAATTCAAACTGAAAACTGGAAATTACTGAAGGAGAGAGTATGGAATTCACTCTTGATGGGTGGAAGTGAAATCTCCAAGTTCAAAGCCAGCTGACCTGAGACTTTCCGGAAGTATGAAAATCGGCATGATATATAGACTGGGTTAAATCCAAGGTTGCAGGCCCAAGCATGTGCGACAGAGATGAAAGTGCTTTGTAAAGGGACCACAGGTCAAAAGTCAAAAGAGCAGTCAAGAACACAAACAAACAAGCACGGTGTCATCATGAAGCCGCAGGTACTGTAATTTACCTGTTGATTTAGGTGCACAGGAGATGATGACTATAGAGTAGCTTGTAAAAGATCGAGTGGAGTACACAGTATTAAGTGCTATAAAAAATGAAGGTTAGAAGACTCTGCTCGGCAGATACATTACGGAACATAATGTTTGTGTATTACATACAGTACAGTATATGTATAATATGTATTACCATGAAAGCATTTACAGTAAAACCTCAGTGAAACCAAAGGAAAATGTCTTTGCCTTCTTCACTCTACACTCAGGGTATACTCACTTTTGCCCTCGGTGGTTATTTGGATGCAAATAAAGTGCTATGGTGGTATAATAAGTGATGTGGTAGTATAGAGGTTGTGAACTTCTTACTAAATAAGATTGCAGCTCATGATTATAAATCTAGTCTCTGTGCCCTGAGGTTCTGGCTTTGATACCTTAAAATGTAGTAGACAGGACATGAAGTACAGTATAACTGCTTTTTCACACTGTTCTAAGAAAAATAAATAATTTGGCTCATCATGACAGGCTGCAGTACACCTAATTACAAACACCTGCAATGTGCTGCAATGTTTGCTCAAGTTTTCAATATGTACAGTATGCTAAATCAGGATGCATCACCAGTATCTTAATAGTCGTTCTTTTTGTCATATGAAATAAATGTACTAAATTGATGTCAATTATTTAACCATAGTCAGCCTGCGTTTTTAACTATTTACTAATAAAGCTCACAGGAAAGCAGAACTGAGGCAGTTCTAAATCACATGCATTATTACATTGTACAGTATTCCTACTGTAATTTGAGGTGGGCTGGGTCAGGATTGACTTTCCTATTAGATTTACAGTCAAATCTGACCTTTGTAGATGAATAAATAAATTATTGGTTAAGATGCATTTGTGATTGTAAGCATTTGTCATGATTTTAACACTGTTTTTGTTGTCGTTGTCGTTGTTGTTGTTGTTGTTGTTGTTTTCTGGAGTGTTTGCTGTCTTGCAGCAAGGTGACAACATAAAAAAAAACTCACTAGCTACAGTACCTACTGTAAACACAACAGTGTGCTAATGTTGCAGGCTAGTTAGCTTACATATTGTGCTTTTATCTGACTTTAGTAAAGACCTATAGCTAGTTGTTTGAACTAAAGTAAAATCAAGAAATGAATTGCTAACAATCAATGATCGTTCTTAAACAATTAATCTTGTGCTTTATTGATTCTGCCTGCTATTTTCCCCTACTTTTATTTTCCTGATTAATTTCCAGCTTTAACACTGTTTGTGTTACACACAGAGAGAGAGAGAGAGAGAGAGATGGCAAACAAAATTTAGTAATTAACTCACTAGTGGTAATTAAGTCCTCTTTTGGAGGCTCCTCCTCTTCCAGCCAGAGTCGCAGGTCATCTAATGGACTAATTAGACTAATCACAGATTTGATCCCACTGATGGATTACAGTTGATGCAGAAATGCTCATAGATGCGGCGATGATGATCCAGTAATCTCAGCAGGAATGCTCACTGAGTAAACTCGGCTATACTGTATATAGCAGCGTGTCAGGACGCAATTGGAAATAAATATGATGCAACTACCGTCACCATGGCTAGTTGACGTCACTTGCTATAGTGACATGCGTTTTTTTTTTTTTTTTACCTTGCCTTATATTATATTATTAACAAAAAAAATTTTTTTTATATATTATTTGACATTTTATTTGCAGTAGATAACATTTCTCTATATATAAATAAAAGAGAGGTTTTGTCTGTACATAGATCTTTCAATGATATCTTTACGTTTCATACATTAGAGGACCTGAAACCAGTTTCATAAAATGTTATGTCTGTATGTCTGTCCAGCCAGAATTTGTTACAGCATCACTCAAAAATTTGTAGAGAGAATTTAACTGAACTTTTCCAGTACGTAGATATTTGACTGAAGTTTAACCTGAACCATAAATAAAAATTAAAATGTTGAGTAAAAGCTTTGTTATGAACAGTTATGTGTCAGATTTAATACTCTACTGCTAAATTAGCATCTTGATTAAACACCTATTAATTATAAAATCTAAACTGAATTTTTCTGGGATTATTTTAATACTATACTTTCAGGGCAAGTAGCCCTGTGTGCCTCATATATACTATAATAGTTAGTGCAAAATAGCAAGTAATGTGCATGTAAGGAGTTTGTTGGAGGCATGGTGGTGCTTCTACACAATATACAGCAGGTACTGGATGTTCGATTTGTGCAAATAACAATGATTTAAAGATGGTTGTAAGAATTTAGTTCACATTTAAAAAATAAATAAATAAATACAAACAATAATAAAAAACCCTTATTGGTGCTTTTAACAGCAGATTGCATTTAGTTATTTCAACTATTTATGAGGGTGATACAGTAGCTTATGGAAAGCTTACGTGCCTGACAGTTTTGTTGTGTAGCACCTGCCAGAAGGGAGGAGGGGGAAAAGGTTGTATCTTGGGTGTGAGGGGTCTTTAGAGATTTTTCCTTCCTGGTTCTTGTAGAGTACAAGTCATTGAGAGTAGACAGGGGAGCTCCAATTATTTTTTTCTGCAGTTTCCACTGTTTTCTGCAGTCTGTTCCTGTCCTGATTTGCGGCTGCTTCAAACCAGTGATGGATGAGCACAGGGAAGAGTCAATGACTGCAGTATAAAACTGTTTCAGCAGCTCCTGGAGAGGACCGTACTTACTTAGTTGGCGCAGGAAGCACATTCTCCGCTGGGCCTTTTTGAGAATGGAGTTGATGTTGAGTTCCCATTTCAGGTCATGGGAAATGATAGTTCCCAAAAACTTGAAAGACTCCACAGTTGACATTGTTGTTGGATATTGTGAGGGGGAGTAGTGGTGAAGGCTGTCTCCTAAAGTCTACTGTCATGTCCACAGTTTTGAGCATGTTCAGCTCCAGGTTGTTGCACCAGACTTTCCACCTTCTGTCGATATGCAGACTCATGACCATCTTGGATGAGTCCAATGAGCGTAAAAGGACCCAGTTTGACAGCTGTGTCCTTGAATGTACAGTTGTTAGTATACAGGGAGAATAGCAGAGGGGATAGGACACATCCTTGTGAAGCACCAGTGCTGACTTTTTGTGTGCTAGAAGTAACTTTTCCCAGCCTTCCTGCTGTTTCCTGCCTGTCAGGAAGCTGATGGTGCAGGAGGTACAGTAAGCTGTAGGAGTTTAGATGAAAGGATGTCCGGGATTATCGTGTTAAAGGCTGAGCTAGTCAACACACAGAATTCTTGCATAAGACCCTGGGCAGTCGAGATGTTGGAGGATGAGGCGCAGCCCCATGTTAACTGCATGACCCACTGACCTATTTGCTTGGTATGCAAATTGAAGGAGATCTAACAGCTGCTCTGTGATGTTCCTTAGGTTGACTAAACATTGACTACAATGATTGACACATTGAGTGAACAATACATTGACTAAACATACATATGCATAAAAAAGAAAGGGTGGGGGGCTAATGTTTAACTGCAGACAAAATCTAGTCTCAAAATCTACTGTGTTTATTTCAGAATCATTTTTGCTTGTCTTAAAATAAAAGGCGCCTGAGCGCCCTCTATTGACCAGCTGCCCCTGATACAGGGCTACCGTTTAAAATAATAAAAGTGAGCAATTTTAGTTAAATCTTTTAATCAATTAGAAATGACCAATATCAACTAATAATAAGACATTTTGCATTTTAATGAATCATATGCATAATAAAATGTTCAATAAAATTATTTTGATCAGCACTAATGAACCACAGAAAGACACATATCAATAAATAAAGAGAGAGCATAAAGCATAAATAAAGCATAAATATGTTAACCCTTTTAGCTAGGCCATCTTTGCAGTTAGATATGTGAAAGAAATATATTCTAATTTTAATTATTACTAAATGGCTCTATTTAGCACCATTGGAGTCATTTATAAAAGTAAAATTCTGTCATTTAAAATCTAACACTTGTATATTCTAGTTTCATTACACATAAAGTTAAATATTTCGAAAGTTTTTTTTGTTTTGTTTTAATTTCAATGATTATGGCATACAGCTCAAGAAAATAAAAAAATCCAGTATCTCAAAATATTAGAATGTTTCATTCCTAGCTATTTCTGTTTTTTCTTATTTCCAGTGCTTTTAATCGCATTTATTTTCTATTTGTGCTTCCCAACACCTCAAAGCCTACAGTGTTGCTGGTTCCTGGAACTTTTATTACTTCTAATGGTTCCTGTTCCTGTAGAAAATCTCACCTGCTAATGTTTATCTTCCTATAAAGACCTATAGTGAGCAGTTCGAAAAGTTGCGGTCGGCTGGCGTCACGAAGTTCGGAGGAAACTCGTGATAGCCTTTGGCCCTCCTGACTAAGTGGTAGTAGTAGCTTAATGTTGGGGGGGGGGGGGGTGTTTGCTACTGACTGGTCTCTTAAAATATGAGGTCACACACAATAGGGGGAAAATCTGATTTGATTGTTTAAACTCTGGCCAATATAAAATTGGGAAGAGGATAAGAGAGGGGAGGAAATGTTGCATACACTGTTATGTATTTAAAATAGAGAAGTGGTACAAATATTGATAAAAGAGGATTTAAACTGAAAGGGAGATAAGAGAGATCAAGACCAGAAGGTAATGTAACTTACTGGATGCCACCAACCATAAAACAACAACTAAACAAAAATTGGGAGAAATCAGAAATACTGATTTTGAATGATATGTGGGTTTTCTGGAGACTGGAGATATGTATGAGGAACATCTTAATCTGAAACACTGCTTCTCTCAATGACTGAATTTGATCATGAAAATGATTTGGTAAAAGTCTACGGTAAATTATCCTGAGCTATAAGTGTAACACATTAGGCCAAATCTAAACAGTGACTTATACCTAGAGATGAGCGAATCCGGATTCAAAATAACCCGATCCTTTATATGACTTACGAATCAAAAATCCTTCTCTTCATTTACTCGGATCAGTTGAGTCCTAAGTTATTTTGTTGCTACCAACAACATACATAAATACAAACTGATAATTACACCATTCAGTTGTTCGCTAGTAACTGTAGGAACAAATAGCTGACTGAGTTGTTTAGAAAACTTCCTGCACAGTCAGAAACGTGAGAGACTCAGAATAGCGGGTACTGATTCGTCTGATTCATTTGGCCCAGGGGACTCGGCGGATCCGATAGACCCAGTGTGTGTTCATGAGTCCTAGAATTCGGTGGATTCTGAGGATTCGATGAGCGCACTCTAGTGGAGGACCGTGGCGAAACAGGCAGTTTCGCTTTTACAATATTTTGTGATTTGACGTATGCTCTATAATCTGATTTTATTAACAACATGTTGGTGTGATGTAGATGTGTATTGTGAGAAACTGTGATCATAAAACTGCTCTGGCATTTGTATCACATCAGGCCGGTTTCCGACTCCACAACACAACTTCACCAGAACTATAATGCTAACAGTGTGATGCTTTAGCTCAATGTATACAATGACTGTATTATATGCAGGAAAACTCAAATCCCGGCTTTACCACCTGGACATTTTTTCTATAAATTTTTTCTATTACACATACTGTAATAATAAAAATATCAGATTCTGCTGATAAATATTTTATTCATTTGTTGTTGTCTAAACATTTTTTTGTGCATCTGTTAATAAAATAAATATTGGGCATTAATTTCTTATTCTCTGTCATTTACATCTTATGGTCAGAAACTTGAAATACTGCATGTGTCCTTGCTTATTAATCTAAACCGTGGGATTCAGCGGATCTGTCAGACTCGTAGCGCGGATCCTTGGACTCAGTGTGTTCATGAGTATGGATACTAAGGATTCGGTGAGCGCCCTCTAGTGACTAATCCTACTGAATCAAGTGACTCAAATGACTCAAGAGACCCGGATCCGTTTAGTGAGTGATTCAAAAGGAATCAAATCCGTTAGTGGATCCGAGTTTCTCATCTCAAAGTTATAGATATAAGTTATACCTAAGTTATCCTTCTTTCACTCATGTTGTTACGGCGACGCTATATACTTCCGGATGTTCAAATATCATGGCGGTGATTTGTTGTTTGCGTATCTACACTAATCTCTCTAATGATGGCTCGTTCATGAACGATTCGTTTTTTTTTTTTTAACGAATCTTTAATGTGACTCAGAAGAATGAGTAGTCTCGGAGAGTGATTTGCTCATTTTCAACTGGGTGCCCACGCGCAAAGCATCGGAAAACCTTCGTAGGTTATGTACAGGAAACAAATTAGTCATTAACTTTGAGTCTTTGGTCCGAGTGGTTCATTCTTTTGTCACGCGACTCCCATAGACGCTATGAATTGCATTAGATTTAAAAGAACGAATGACTCGGACTAGAAGATATGATGGTGAGCTGCTCGTTCTGTTTATAATATGTCCTTAGCTGCATTGTATAGCCTAAATTTGTGTATGTAGACGTGTTGGGGATCTGTTAATAGAAACTGTAACATTTTATTTGATTTGATTTCTGGTCAAATGAACGAAATGAACAAAATGACTCAAAAAAAAGATTCGTTCATTTTGATGAACGAGATTCAAAGAACCGAGTCACTTAAATGATTCAAACATCCCATCACTACTATCTGCGTGCGTTGTTCTGTGTGGCTACGCCCAGTACGAGTTCTTGGACGTGTCTCCAATTCACGGTGTCGAGTCAAGGTTAGTGTGCCCGAGGGTGTACAGTACATAAGCAGCACGTAGAGTAAGACTTTTTTAGGCACACTGGTTAGGAGCGAGAGCTAATTGTTGTATTTATCTTTTGGTTAGTCAGTGTAGTCAGCGAGCATCCTGCGCCATGGGTTTGTTTTCGTTTGGTTTATTAGTTAAGTTGACTGCCGCGCATTAGTTAGAAGGTGTTTTGTTTTATTTATTTCTTTTCTTTAAGCTCCGCTCGTGGCTTCCACCGTTTAACGTGTTATTTAACCCTTTGTATATATTTTGTAAATATTATTTTTCTCCCTGTCTGTACTATTAGTCTCCACTGTAACTACGTAGCAATTGGGTGTGTTTTTGTGCTTCAGTCACTAAAGTCTATTGAAGCTCATTGCCAGTCTCGAGTTTGCCTCATTCTTATATATTTTCCACTATACACAAGTTCTCACTCTGTCCTGTGCGTTCATGGATACATTCAGAAAGTAAAAAAAAAAAAAAAAAACTTAAAATAAATTCACAAATTGTGTTCAACAAGATAAACAAGATAACATTGCAGGGTTGAATAATGTTTTCTTTCTACTGCAAATTTGCATGTTAATGCTAATACTGACTGGCAGTTTGATTAATGAAGCAGATCCATATAGTGATCACTGCCGCTGAATCAGCGTATCTAGTCATGCCAAAGATATTGAAGGCAAAGACCATACATTTTAATATGTTCTTCACAGATGAAACATTTTTATGGATCTTTATAACAACTTTTTATTGCTTATATTGTATATTTGCATTTTTATATTATTTCCCCTGGGTCTTGTGGCTTTTTATGTTCTTGTGGCCCCAATAACATCACTGTATTTACTGTAACAGATAATATTTGTGTCTCGGTAAATCTAAAGGAGATCTGAGCAGCATCAAAGATAAGCAGCACAACTATCCGCAACATTACACCTGTATAATGTTGTTTGTTTTTGTTTGTTTGTTTGTTTGTTTGTTTTATGCTTTCAAAAAGGAGCACAAGCAGTTCCCTAAGGTAAGAAAGGTATTTACTTGGTTCTAAAACTGTATTGTTTATGCATAATTGTTAATTTTATAGCACTTACACTTGAGATTTATATTTAAATATTTATCAATATTTATTTAAAAGTATATATAGTATATTTTTAAAGAATTTCTCAAATTCAGAGAATTTACAATTTGAAAGTTTGTTTAAAATCGGTCTGAACCAATTCTCAATTAAAAACTGATGCATCAATACTAATAGTTAATCAATTAAACTTTTTAATTCAGGTTTGTTAATATCTAGTGTAAATTAGGCTATATGTAAATGTATATTGTCTTTCTTTCTCTTCAGTGATATAGCCACTTCCTACACAGTTTGTTCTTTGAATTTTGTTTCTGCTGTCATGAACTCTGTCATGAAGGGTAAAGCTACCAGCATACTTATTATAATAAACATTCTTCAAGGTAGGCATGACTTTTTTTTTATTTAATTTTTTTTTACAAGCTTTCAGTACATTCAAATTTTGCCTTTACTGTTAAAAGATATGTGGTCTGTTGGGGTATCTTCTTTATAATAGGATCATATTTTTGATATCAATATATAATAAGAAATATATAATTTTTTTCAAAAGTCAGCCATAAATGTATATACAGTACACTCATTTATTGCTAATACATTAAGATAATATTGTGCTAATAATATAATATATGAATATTATAATGTATACATCTTATTATTTTTCTTTTCCTTAAGTATGAATGTAAGTATGTAAGACTCTGTATAAATATGTACATCCCTGATTAATGTTGTGTAAATTAATCAACAGGAATTCAGAGTGTTTCTGTACAACATGAAACGGAGGTGAATGCGACAGTTGGACAAAACATCAGCTTGCCATGCATCATGCCAGAGAAGCATCCAAAAATTGTCCAGTTACAATGGCATAAGGAGGGAAAACAAGGACACCAAAAATTAGTGACATTTAATCCTATTATTCATACTTATTATCATGCAAATGTTACACTAAAGCTGGTGCCAGAAACAAACAGCGCGGATATACGAGGCTCCATCTTGCATTTGCAACAGGTTACTGAGGAGGATAGTGGAGAATATGTTTGTGATATCGCCTCATTTCCTGATGGCAGCACCAAAACCTCCACAAAAGTGCAAATTACAGGTAAATTCATAATGGATATAACTAGTAGTGAAAAAGTATGTAAGATTCACAATATAATAACTGTGCAATGAAACACCACTGTTTTCAGGATATCAGGATATTAAACTGTGTCATTCAACTATTAAATGTACTATTTTGCATTCAAAAACACATACACTACTCAAAATAAGTGAGGGATATTGTGAGAGACTCAGTGGATGTCATACATACGGTGTTTGTTTCACTTCAGACAATTTTGGCATCGGGAGGCAATTGTGTTTGGGTGATAGACACGCCTCATTTTGTGTTTTCTCATTTTGTGTAATGGTCTCATTGTGTACAGGTGTGCCGTATATTGGGGCTAATACCAAAAGACAACCCTTTTCAATGTAGCGTCAATTTCAACATTCTGTGGGTATAAAAAGTTGTTATTGTGAGTAAGTCATTCCAAGTTCATCATTCAAACAGCCATGAACACACGACGTCACTTAACAGACGAGCAGCGCCACCTGGCCATGGCGCACCTTTGCGTCGGTGGTAGTCAGTCAGATGTTGCTTGTGAACTTGGTGTGTCTCAAAGTGTCATCAGCAGACTTGCATCAAGCCATAGAACTACTGGCAGAGTTTCATGACAGACCCAGGAGTGGAGCCCCACGAGTGACAGACCACAACGATGACTAGTACCTAAGGACCTATGCACTCAGACATCGTTATGCAACTGCCACACAGCTGCAGGCCTGTTTACGAGATGTGAGGGGTACTAGGGTTTCCAGACAAACCATTCGTAAATGACTCCACCGCTTTGGCTTGTATGCCAGACGACCATTGCAGGTGACGCCACTGACACCAAGACACCACCGTGAACGTTTGCAGTGGGCACAAGACCATGTGACCTGGACAATGCAGCAGTGGTCTACCGTCCTGTTCACTGATGAGTGTCGGGTCACTGTTGCTGGAGAAGGCGAGGTTAGCGATACGCTGAGGTCAACATGGTCCCCAGGGTTTGCTTTCGTGGAGGTGGTGCCAGCACACCCCCAACCTTCTGTTCATGGATGATAATGCTCCACTACATTGTCGCGAAATTGTTGCAGCTAGACTTCAGGAAGTTGGAGTGCCTCATATGGAATGGCCATCAATGTCCCCTGACCTGAACCCCATAGAGCACGTCCGGGGCCAGTTGAAGCAGAGACTGGATGGGCCCCCCCCCCCCCCACACACACACACACACACACACATGACCTGGCTGAATTGCTCACTGCACAAGTAGCACTTGTGGAAAATTGGAACGCTTTGCCTCAGAACAACATCATGAGGCTAGTCAGGAGCATGAGACGTCGCTGTCAAGCTGTCATTGCGTCAAATGGTGGAAACACCCGCTACTGACATTATCAATTTTTGTTATTTGAGGCTATCCTTGTTATTGTCTAAATTTTGGGAGTAATAAATATGAAACTAATGAAAATGGTGTTTCTTCGCATACATTACTAGTAATATCAAAAGGGAACTTTTATGTATTTCATTAAAATTCAGCGCAAATAGGAAAACCACTCATGTAAATAACAATATCCCTAACTTATTGTGAGTAGTGTATATGTAGGTTAACGTCAATAATTGGACAAATTATCTCATTAAGAGGCTGTTAACAATTATGATAAACTCAAAGTTATAAAATACAAAATAAACAAATACGTAAATTATTGCTAAATACTATATAAATTCCTGACTATGTATATATTACCTGTAATAAATTGCCACAAACGTATTTTAGCATTTTTACACTAAATGTATTTTTTAACAGTGTAATATACAGTACAGACCAAAAGTTTGTACACACCTTCTCATTCAAAGAGATTGAATTTGTATTATGGCAAGAAAAAAGCAGCTAAGTGAAGCTAAAAACGAGTGGCCATCATTACTTTAAGAAATGAAGGTCAGTCAGTCCGAAAAATTGGGAAAACTTTTAAAGTGTCCCCAAGTGCAGTCACAAAAACCATCAAGCGCTACAAAGAAACTGGCTCACATGCGGACCGCCCCAGGAAAGGAAGACCAAGAGTCACCTCTGCTGCGGTGTGCATCCTACATCAAAAAAGTACTGCTGTGTCTTACATTGTTGTGTCTGTCATGTACCTCTTTGTTTGCACATTTGCACGTGCACTTTGTCTATTGTGTATCTTTGTATGAATATTGATAGTTCTTTTAGAGTAACTTAAAATGTAAAATGTATGTTGTAAATTTATGTTGTTGCATGTATGTAGCACCCTGGTCCTGGAGGAACGTTGTTTCGTTTCACTGTGTACTAACTGTATATGGTTGGAATGACAATAAAAGCCTACTTGACTACTTGACTTGACTTGGAGGATAAGTTCATCCGAGTCACCAGCCTCAGAAATCGCAGGTCAACAGACTGTGTGAATCAGGCCTTCATGGTAGATTATCTGCTAGGAAACCACTGCTAAGGACAGGCAACAAGCAGAAGAGACTTGTTTGGGCTAAAGAACACAATAAAGAACACAATAAAGAAAACTCTTTGAATGAGAAGGTGTGCCCAAACTTTTGGTCTGTACTATATATATATATAATTTTTCCCCCAAAAGTCAGCCATAAATGTATATAAAGTACACTCATTTATTGCTAATACATTAAGATAATATTGTGCTAATAATAAAATATATAAAAAAATTATATTAATATTATATACAGTACATCATACTATTTTTCTTTTCCTTAAGTATGAATGTAAGTATGTAAGACTCTGTATATACTGTACATCCATGATTAATGTTGTCCAAATTAATCAACAGGAATTCAGAGTGTTTCTGTACAACATGAAACGGAGGTGAATGCGACAGTTGGACAAAACATCAGCTTGCCATGCATCATGCCAGAGAAGCATCCAAAAATTGTCCAGTTACAATGGCATAAGGAGAGAAAACAAGGACACCAAAAATTAGTGACATTTAATCCTACAATTCTTACTTATTATCATGCAAATGTTACACTAAAGCTGGTGCCAGAAACAAACAGCGCGGATATACGAGGCTCCATCTTGCATTTGCAACAGGTTACTGAGGAGGATAGTGGAGAATATGTTTGTGATATCGCCTCATTTCCTGATGGCAGCATTAAAACCATCACAAAAGTGCAAATTACAGGTAAATTCATAATGGACATAACTAATAGTGAAACAGTATGTAAGATTCACAATAACTGTGCAATGAAACACCACTGTTTTCAGGATATCAGTATCTGCTTTGCATATCAGAGAAAATGTAGATTAGGAATTTAAGATTTAATGCAGGATTTGCAGCATTTGGTTAAACATTCCTTTTCTTTACTGCAAAAATATCTAAGATACCATAGATTTAAATAATTTTAAGCTAAAAATCTTTTTTTGTCAGATTATTGTGCTTCTTCTTACAAATAAACACTTAAAATAATCAAACCTATTAGACAAAAATGAATGAATAAAAACCATTAAGAACTAGGCCTGCGCGCTTGTGTGTGTGAATGTCATCTTACACAGTAGAGCCCCCCCCCCCTCCCTCTCCTTTTTTCCTCACACGAGCCATGATTCTTTTCATAAGTAAAACGATAGTTCATTTGTTTTATTTTTACTTTATTTTTATATTCATTATGTTTATATGGATATTTTTGGGTTGTGGAACAAATCATTAAAATTTCTATTATTTGTTATGGGGAAACTATGATATACGAGTACTTTGGATTACGAGCACGCTTCCGGAGCGAATTATGCTTGCAATATAAATCAAAAAGATTTAACTGCATATGTTATCAAGTATATCAATATAGCAATATGCTATTAGTATATTTATTAAAATAATAAAACTAAAGTTTTTACTAGAACACAATGTTTGTTTCAGGACCAGTGCTGAAGGTTTCAATGAAGATAACACCCTCTGACAGGCCTATAATAGAAGGGGACACAGTGAGCATCACATGTGTCAGTGATCCTCCGCCTGACAAGTACATATTATCCTCATTGGTAAGATAATAACAGAAAATAAAATATATCAATAAAAGTTTTTTCCACTGCATGTCACCACTTTGCTCAAACCGCAACACCATTTTGATTTTCTCCTCCCTACAGAATCAATCAGAAATGGAAAGTCTGGATGGAAAATTCATAATTCAGAATATTACTCGACACATCAGAGACCTGATCTGTCAGCCTGTCTGGAGTTCATCAAACCAGCACTTCTTTAGTCTAAGCGCAAATGTACAACTCACTGTAGAGCGTAAGTCCTTATCGATATCAGTAACATACAGTTTTATTGAATGAATTTTAATTAAAACAGTTAAAAATAGAGTTTTCTTTTATAGAAAACTGCATGATTTGATCAAAATTGTCACATTGCAATTATTTTGAAACATATTGCGAGTGCAATTTAACTGTGTTATTCAACTATCAAATGTACTATTTTGCATTCAAGCACACATATATGTTGGTTAACTTCAAATAATTGGACGAGTTATCTCATTAAGAGGATGTTAACAATTATTATCAACTCAAAGTTATTAAATACAAAATAAACAAATACTTAAATTATTGCTAAACACTACATAAATTCATGACTACGCATATATTATCTGCAATAAATTGCCACAAACGTATTTTAGTGTTTTTACACTAAACGTATTTTTTAACGCTGTAATGTATGATTGACTATAAATCCAATGCATGATATGTATGCCCCAGATCCACTAGACAACATGGAAGTTACCCCCCCAGACTGTGACAAACATGACTGTGACAAACTTGGACAACGTGCAACATGAGCACTACATGTGTCTGCAGTCCACCAACTGAAACTTGCAATACTTTATTGTAAACTTGTAGATTTGATGTGATCCATCATTTTCCGCTCTTCGAAGTAGTGGCTCAACTTTGTTATACAAAGACAACATATCTGTGAGCAGAAACCTGCTTTTATTCAACATAAACAAAATGAGTTATTCAGAAACCTATATAGCTTGCTCACCTACACACAAAATTAAAGATAGCTAAGCAATTAGATGCAGAATTTTCTTTGACTTTAAATTAAACTCAACTGCACTAATTTTTATTATCTGATTTGTCTCAAGAAGGGTTTTTTATTTTATTTTTTTTTTTACAATATTAAAAACTAGAAACACAGACGAAGAAGTAATATTCATGCAAAATGCAACAGATGGAAGCAGTTTGAATTCTCTACAGAATTCTCTATTGTGATATAATTTAAGGAATTTGTCAAATTTAGAGAACTTACCAGTAGAAAGTTTGTTTTAAAAGTTGTTTTAAAAGTGTGAATCAATTCTGGATTGAAAACTTAGGCATCAATACAAATATTTAATCAATAAATGTTTGATAATGTCTAGTGCAAATGAGACAGTACAGGTGTACTATACTATAATTGTCTTCCTGACTCTTCAGTGGTATAGCCTACAGCCACTTCCTATGCAATGTATTATTTCTTTTCTTTCTCCCAAACTAAGTGTTATTTCTGCAGTCATGAAGGATACAGCTACCAGCCTACTTATTATTATATGTGTTTTTCATTGTAAGCTTATTTACAAGTACATTCATACTTGTTCTATGAATGTTCTTTTAGTACATTCATATTTTGCTTTTATTGTTTACAAATCTGTGGTTTATTTATAGTTAAACAATAGTTATAACAAGGTTACAGCTTAGATTTATAACCGAGGTTATTAAGGTTGGATTTTATATAATGTTATATTTTCTTGATCGTCTTTAAAAAAAAAAAAGGATCATGTTTTTTTTTTCTGATAACAATCTAAGGATCTGTAAAAAAAAAAAACTCCAGAGTGCTGTGAATTGTAATCAAAAATGTTATTTTATATTATGAACAATATATAAACAATGAGAATTTGTACAGCGAGGATTGTTTAAATGACATTGTGCAAATGCTGTGAAAATTGATCAAGGATGTTTTTATGTTAAAAATACACTTACAATACTTAAGTGAAACAAACTGTACATCCCTGATTAATGTTATGGAAACTAATCAACAGGAATTCAGAGTGTTTCTGTACAACATGAAACGGAGGTGAATGCGACAGTTGGACAAAACATCAGCTTGCCATGCATCATGCCAGAGAAGCTTTCAAAAATTGTTCAGTTACAATAGCATAAGGAGGGAAAACAAGGACAGAAAAAATTATTGACATTTAATCGTACAATTCTTACTTATTATCATGCAAATGGTACATTGCAGCTGGTGCCAGAAACAAAGAACCCGGACAAACGAGGCTCAAATTTGCATTTGCAACAGGTTACTGAGGAGGATAGTGGAGAATATGTTTGTGATATTGCCTCATTTCCTGATGGCAGCATCAAAGCCTCCATAAAAGTGTAAATTACAGGTATATTCATATTCGATATAACTAGTAGTAAAACAGTATGTAAACTGTACAATAAAACACCAGTGGTTTATTAAAATGTAAGAGATGTAATGCTACAGCATTAAAACATTTGTTTAAGGAACTTGCTAATATTACATGCATTATAGTTTTCAGTAGAAGTATTCAAGCATTTGGTTTATTCAATTTAGAAACGCATTAATTTATGCTTTATTGCAAAGAATATATTAAAGTTTTTAATCAATTTGAGCCAAAATGATTGATCAAAACTATTAGGGCAAAAATAAATTTTAAATAAATTAGGTTTAAAAAATAAGTAGTTTAATGTTTGCTGAATTTGTAACAAGATATTTTCGCTTGCTAGGATTTTTTTTTTCAATGCTGGTAACTTTTTTCTTTTAT
>JAAGKR010001706.1:49238-115339 GCA_011419295.1 Clarias macrocephalus
TTCTCCTCCCTACAGAATCAATCAGAAATGGAAAGTCTGGATGGAAAATTCATAATTCAGAATATTACTCGACACATCAGAGACCTGATCTGTCAGCCCGTCTGGAGTTCATCAAACCAGCACTTCTTTAGTCTAAGCGCAAATGTACAACTCACTGTAGAGCGTAAGTCCTTATCGATATCAGTAACATACAGTTTTATTGAATGAATTTTAATTAAAACAGTTAAAAATAGAGTTTTCTTTTATAGAAAACTGCATGATTTGATCAAAATTGTCACATTGCAATTATTTTGAAACATATTGCGAGTGCAATTTAACTGTGTTATTCAACTATCAAATGTACTATTTTGCATTCAAGCACACATATATGTTGGTTAACTTCAAATAATTGGACGAGTTATCTCATTAAGAGGATGTTAACAATTATTATCAACTCAAAGTTATTAAATACAAAATAAACAAATACTTAAATTATTGCTAAACACTACATAAATTCATGACTACGCATATATTATCTGCAATAAATTGCCACAAACGTATTTTAGTATTTAACGTATTTAATAAAAAATTATTGACATTTAATCGTACAATTCTTACTTATTATCATGCAAATGGTACATTGCAGCTGGTGCCAGAAACAAAGAACCCGGACAAACGAGGCTCAAATTTGCATTTGCAACAGGTTACTGAGGAGGATAGTGGAGAATATGTTTGTGATATTGCCTCATTTCCTGATGGCAGCATCAAAGCCTCCATAAAAGTGTAAATTACAGGTATATTCATATTCGATATAACTAGTAGTAAAACAGTATGTAAACTGTACAATAAAACACCAGTGGTTTATTAAAATGTAAGAGATGTAATGCTACAGCATTAAAACATTTGTTTAAGGAACTTGCTAATATTACATGCATTATAGTTTTCAGTAGAAGTATTCAAGCATTTGGTTTATTCAATTTAGAAACGCATTAATTTATGCTTTATTGCAAAGAATATATTAAAGTTTTTAATCAATTTGAGCCAAAATGATTGATCAAAACTATTAGGGCAAAAATAAATTTTAAATAAATTAGGTTTAAAAAATAAGTAGTTTAATGTTTGCTGAATTTGTAACAAGATATTTTCGCTTGCTAGGATTTTTTTTTTCAATGCTGGTAACTTTTTTCTTTTATTACATCTTGCACCCTGGTGAATTAAATTTTATTTACAACAGAACATATGCTATCAAGTATCTCAATATTGTAATATGAAATTGGTATATACAGTATGTCACAAAAGTGAGTAGACCCCTCACATCTTTGCAAATATTTAGTTATATCTTTTCATAGGACAACACTGCATAAATGACTCTTTGACACAATGAAAAGTAGTCAGTGTAAAGTTTGTATAGCAGTGTAAATTTTTCTACAGGACAACATGCCAGGGTCCTCTGGTTCCAGTTTAAACCTGTGGTCAGTGAATCCTGATGACTCTGGGATCTACACCCTGACTGTTCACACCAAAATTCAGAATCGTCTACTCAGACAGAAAGATTCTACAATTATTGTGATAAATAGGACGCACATAGGTAAGTGTGTCAAAATAAATCTGTGATGTAGCATTCTGGTGAGCTACATGAATAAAAGGTTGAATGTTGCTGACTTTGTTGTTTACTCTTAGTTCACTTCTGGGGCTGCATGATTTAATCAAAATTATAACATTGCAATTCTGCATTTAAACACATATAGGTGTAGGTTAATGTCAAATAATTGGACAAATTATCTCATTAAGAGGATGTTAACAATTATTATCAACTCAAAGTTGTTAAATAACATTGCCAAGCTCTACATAAATCCCTGACTGTCATATCCCTGACTGTGCATTGATCAATTGTGCACCACTAGTCACTTCCTCAAAGGGAGCCCAGGTGTTCCGGGGCTTCAACCTTCCACAGCTCAAAATAAAATGTGGTTTCTTCAAAGGACAAAAAACGGCCAGCATGTTAAAGACATGGCATATGGAAGTAAAAAGAACCTTTGCTTAACTTACATCTTTGTAAGATTCTTTAGTAAACTGGAAGATGACAAATTCACAGTGTTTTACTCTCATTCGCACACTCACTTACCCTCTATACCGCTTATCCTGTACAGTGTCGCAGGAGGCCTGGAGCCTCTCCCTGGGGACTGAGGGTATGCCAGTCTATTGCAGGGCAGAAGCTTGTACTCACTCACACACTCACTCCAGTATGGGCAATTTGTTTTTCAGGTAGTTTTACCGAATTAAGAACAATGTGTCGATCAAATCTTAGCCACAAATGTTTTTATGCTAAATGTATTTTTTAACAGCGTACAGTATAATGTACAGTATAATTGAATATAAAACTAATGAATGATATTTGTGCCCCAGTTCCACAGGACAACATGGATGTTACACCTCCAGACAGTGGACAATGTGCAACATGAGCTCTATATGTGTCTGCAGTCCACCACCTGAAAACTGGCGATTTTTATTTTTTGTAATGATGCTTTATTGTAATGTTTTGGATTTCATGTGATCCATCATTTTCCATTTTTCAAAGATTTAGCTTAACCTTTTGCAAAAACAACATATCTGTTAGCAGAAACCTGCTCTTATTCATCATAAATGTATACTGTATAGCTTGCTCACTGGTATACGACAAAGCAAAAGGTAAGTAATCAATTATGTGCTAAATTTTCTTTGACTTTTTATTATTCTGTTAAAAAATATTCTATTTTACCTTTTTAAAAATAATTCTTGTCTTTAATAATTATTGTGTTTTATTGAAAACTGTGTTTTGGAAACATATTGCAAATAAACCTAGCAAAGTAAAAAAAAAAATGTGATTCTTTTTTTCCAAAATACATTACCTGGCCAAAAGAAAAATAATAATAAAAAAAACTATAATTTAAATTAAAAAGTCTGGACATATTTTTTTTTATGAAAGCCTTATCTACATTTACCTTTGCACTGTTTCAGCAGCTTTATGCAAACACAATGTTAAGTTCCATCCAGAATTACATTAATCTTTACCTGAGATCTTGAATTAATGATGATCGAGACCACTCTGTAAAGTAATTTCCAGCACTCCCAGAAACTTTAAATATAACATGGAGGAATGCCATCTGCAGAATCAGAATTCACTATTGATGGTCTGGTCCCTGGGGTCAAATTCAAAGACAATGAACATGCACTTGGTTAAACAATGGACCTGACTTGCCTCTTTTGGTGGTGGAGATGATGGAGAAGACTGTTGCTTCATCTCAATGTTGTACCCATACAGCCAAGTTTGTCACTGGTAATGATATTCAACATTAAGTTCTTTGATGCGATGTTCCTTCTACTCTTGGGTCAGCAACCTGGAGACGAACTTGGCAGCAACAAGGCGCATGTTTAAACCACACGTGAGGACTGCCTGGACTGTCTCGTATGACACACCGACAATGGAAGCAATGTTCTGAATTTTTTTCCCGACGATCATCATGAACATGTTGCAAAATGGTTTTGACATTGTTGGGGCTGAGAGCTCACTTGAAGGTCTTCCTGATCTCTTGTCTCAGTGATGTTCTTTCACTCTTGAAGTGTGCATGCCACTCACACCATCTCAACTGGTTTTGCCTTTAGGGTATATCAGCAAAGTCAGCAAAGGCCAGAAGCCTACAAAGGCCAAATTCAATTCATCCTTTGAAGGATGCATTATGTACACAGCTTATGTATAACACCATTCCCTACTGTTAGTATCAGCTGCATTTTAACCACTCAGGAATTGGATCTTGGATTGCTATGGATTTGCATGGCGTATACAACCTTGTAAGAATCAGAGAACAGGATTAATGGAAAACAACATTTAGCACTATCCTTTTAACCTGCAGTTTTTGTTATGTATTGAAAAAAATGGGAAATTTGTCACTGCATACAGTATATAGACGACATCATGATCTATTCTCCAGATCCAACTACTCATATTAAGCACCTCAGAAGGTGCTTTAACCTGCTTAAGAGACAATCAGCTCTATGTAAAGGGAGATAAAAGTGAATTTCATCTCAATGCAGTTTATTTCCTCTTCTACAGTACATAACACGTCCAGAGGAGGGTGCCAATGCCAAACACTATTTACTGTAGGGAAATGTAACGCTGTCTGGGGCTTGCAAATATTTTATTGCCATTTCATCATAAATTTCAGCCAAATTGCAGCTTCAAGCTTCTTGAAGCTACTGGAGACCACTGGAGAGCTCGTACAGTCAGGTAATGGCTGCTTACAGCCTTTTTTTTTTTTTTTTTGGCCCTGTATGAATTCTTTTTTCCCAAATATATTTATTGGCATTTAACAAAGATACAACATAGTAAATATACAAAAACATGCATTTCAAATTTCTACTTTCCAACCCATCCCAGTCCCTCCCTTCTCCCACCCGAACTACAAAACCGAACAAAAACAAACAAACAAACAAAAGAAAAAGAAGAGAAAAAAAAATCCTCTACTGCATCTTCATGTAATAGTTCAATAGTATCAATATAATTTAACATTGGTTCCCATGTTTTATAAAAGGTTTTTAAAGACCCTTTTAAAGAAAAGATTTTTTATAGTTTTAAACATAAAATAATTTATTTTATCCATCTCCCATAAGAAGGAGGGGAAGCATGTTTCCACTTGAGGAGAATAAGCCTCCTGGCCAATAGTGTGGTGAAAGCAACAACAGCTTGGGTTGTCGAGGATAAGTTTGAATCAAAAGGAATTCCAAATAGAGCTGTTAAAGGATTTGGGGTGATTGACAATCCGAAGGACTTTTCGAAAGTATTAAATATTTTAGACCAGAACTCTGTCAAACTTGGACAGGACCAGAACATATGCATGTGATTTGCCGGAGACTGTAGCCCTGTATGAATTCTGACGTTGTTGTCAGCATTGTTATTGTTGGGAGGAAAATTGGAGCATGTTCAAAAACTTCGGCTGCCCCCTCCCGACATTAACAAGGACCCGACTGGTCCTTGTTAATGACTTAATTATCAAGTCATTATTAATTTTATGCTCATTTATGGCGTATCGGTTTTTATCACCTCCTTACCTGTTGGCAGCATTCAGGAGCCAAAAAATCTACTTCTTTTTTGTCTTTCAGCTGTTCCCTTTCAGGGGTCGCCCCAGCAAATCATCTGCATCCATCTAACCCTATCCTCTGCATCCTCATTTCGCACCCCAACAAACTTCATGTCCTCTCTCAGTGCATCCATAAATCTCTTCTTTGCTCTTCTTTTAGGCCTCCTGCCTGGCAGTTCCAACCTCAGCATCCTTGTACCAATATGCTCACAGTCTCTCCTCTGAACATGTTCAAACCATCCAATCTGGCCTCTCTGACTTTATCTCCAAAACATCTAACATGGAATGTCCCTCTGATGAACTCATTCTTGATCCTATCCATCCTTGTCACTCCCAAAGAGAACCTCAACATCTTCATCTCTGCTACCTCCAACTCTGCCTCCAGTCTTTTTTTTTCAGTGCCACTGTCTCTAAGCCGTAGATCACCACTGTCTTGTACACCTTTCCTTTCATTCTCGCTGATACTCTCATAACTCATGTCAGATTTGTCACATAACACACCTGACACTTTTCTACACCCATTCCAACCTGCCTGTACATGCCTCTTCACCTCCTTTCTCTCCATTGCTCTGGACTGTTGACCCTAAGTACTTGAAGTCCTGCACCTTCTTTACCTCTGCTCCCTGTAGCCTTACCGTTCCACTTAGGTTCCTCTCATTCACACACATGTATTCTTTCATTCATCTGGGATCCTCTCACTCTTCAAAATCTTGTTAAACAGATTAGTCAAAAACTCTACTGCCACCTCTCCTAAGCACTTCCATACTTCCACAGGTATGTCATCAGGACCAATTGCCTTTCCACTCTTCATCCTCTTTAACGCCGTCCTCATATCTCTCTTACTGATTTTTGTTGCTTCCTGCTCCACAACAGTCACCTCTTCTACTCTTAGTTCTCTTTCATTTTCCTTATTCATCAACTCTTCAAAGTACTCCTTCCATCTTCCCGTCTCCCTCCGGGCACCTGTCAGTACATTTCCATCCCTATCTTTCATCACTCTAACATGCTGCACATCCTTCCCATCGCTATTTCTTTGTCTCGCCAACCTGTACAGATCCACCTCTCCCTCCTTAATGTCCAATCTAGCACAAGTCCTCATATGCTCTTCGTTTGGCTTTTGCCACCTCTACCTTCACCTTGTGCTACATCTCCCTGTACTCCTGTCTTCTCTCTTCAGACCTTTGTGTCCTCCTTCTTCTTAGTTAGCCTCTTTCTCTGTATACACTCCTGGACTTCCTTGTTCCACCACCAAGTCTCCTTGTCCACTTTTCCCTTTTTTGATGAACTGATTCAACTTCCACCATTTGTCCTCTGCTCTGCTTTTGTTCTCTTCACCTTACTCAGCACCAGCATACCACCATCCTGTGTTGTCTGGCTGCACTCTCCTGTACCAATAGTCACTGATCTCCTTCAGATTACAACGTTGACATAAGATGTAGTCTTGTGTCTCTACTGAGTGCTTCTGCCTCTACTCTTATGTCACCCTATGTTCCTGCCTCTTCTGGAAGAAAGTATTCACTGCTGCCATTTCCATCCTCTTTGCAAAGTCCACCACCATCTGTCCTTCTATATTCCTGTCCTGAAGACCCAAACCTGCCCATCACATTCTCATCACCTCTGTTCCCTTTCCCAACATGTCCATTAAAATCTGCACCTCTCTGTCAGCTCTGGGGATGCTCTGCATCACTTCATCTAACTCACTCCAGATTTTTTCCTTCTCTTCTAACTCACATCCTACCTCCTTGTATTAAATGTAGATGGAAGTAATGACATTGGTTTTGTACACACGTGCATGCAGCACCTCATACATAAGTTCTGTATACTCTATTAGAATAGAGAAAATTACAATATCTGCATTGAGTTTAGTCAGACATAAAACAGTGTATCACTATTTATATTCATGGCACCATTCAAGGGATAACACTTGATTAAGAGAGAATCCTACAAAACACACACAATAGTACCGTATGTGTAACTTATGACGGCTCCTGCATACACTCGTATAGTCAAAGTTCAGAATCAAGTCACAAAATAAAAACAGAATTAAATAGATTAAAATATATCCATGCATTTAACACGCAGTCAAGCATAAAGTGACGCTAGTGGTGAAAACTAATGAAGAAGCAAATGTAACAACAACAACAACAACAACAATAATAATAATAATAATAATAATAATAATAATAATGAATGGAGAAAGCAAAGTCAAAGGAGAATCACTATTAATACAAAAGAAGGAGAGAAGAAAAAAACATTAAAAATCACTCACTGACTCATCATCTATACCGCTTAATTCTATATTCAGGGTCGTGGGGGGCCTGGAGGTTATCCTAAAAGACTCAGGGCACAAGGTGGGGTACACCCTGGACAGGGTGCCAATCCATCGCAGGGCACATACAATTTGGGAATGACAATTAACCTAGCCTACATGTCTTTGGACACTGTGGGAGGAAACTGGAGTACCCGAAGGAAACCCATCAAGCACGGGGAGAACATGCAAACTCCCCATGTACACAGAGACGTGAATCAAATCTGAGAATCGAACCCGGACGCTGGAGGTGCAAGGCGACAGTGCTAACCACTACACCCCAAAATGAAAAATAAAGATATATTATGTGGGATTGTGGTGCATGTATGATTGTGAATCTCTCTCTTTCTGTGTGTCACGCGTGCACGAGGGTGTGCAATTTTCTTTTAATCATGTTTATTAGCCATTGAGTATCTTATAAATATTAAAAGTGCCACATGATTAAATGCAATGCAAATATGTTGATTGATTGTAATTACTGACATGCATTTCCCTCTTTTGATAATACTATACTGTATGCTTGTGTCCCAGCATTGAATAATTATTTGACCATGAATGGCTGGAATGTGGTTGTGAATTTATGGCTAAAATAAAGCTGCTCACAACGATCACACTTTCACTTTGTAAGGCAAAATGAACAGCTTGATTTCAGTCATAAATAGTGGCAACTTTTGCAACACAAACTAAATGTAAAATGAATAATAGTACTTAAAAAAAATAGGAGGAGGCCACCTGTTTGGCCTCTTTAGTTTTACTAAACTGAAATACAGTATATACTTATTATATACTAATACAGTAAAGTGGAACCTCGGATTGTGAGTAACGTGGTTTACGAGTGTTCCGCAAACCGAGCAAAGATTTTAAATAATTTTTTATTCGGAAACCGAGCAAGTATTAGTTTACGAGCGCCGAGTATCATGCTTCACACGTGCGACTCTTATTTTGACACCGAGCGGCACTCTCTCACCTTCCCCCCTCCCCTCTCCCCCCTCCCTCCCTCCCTCCCCCCACGGCTTCGCAAACACACAGAAACACTGCTCGTGCGCGCGCAACTTGACACTGAAACACACACGCAAAGACGCTCTCTCCCCTTTTCACCCCTCCCGGCTTCACAAACACACAGAAACTCTGCTCTGTCGCGATTCTTTTCAGAGGTAAGGTGCTGGTTTATTTGTTTTTTTGTTTTGTTTTTTACTTTACAACAGTGATTCCCTTAGTATGCGCTCACGCCAGGTCAGAGAGATTTTTTTTCCCTGTTAAAACCGTGTTTGCGTGTTTGTGTGTGTCCGTTTGTTGTGAAACTTAAGTGATTCCTTCAGTATTCGCTTTTGCCAGTCTTTTTATTGTGAAACTTAAAAAGTGAGTCCGTTAATATATGCTCATGTCAGTCTCAGAAAGATTTCTTTTTTTCCTGTTAAAACGGTGTTCCTGTTGTGTGTGTGCATTTGTTGTGAATCTTAAAAAGGGAGGTGGGGAGAGGGAGGAGGAGTGTTACTGTGTAAAATGAGACGAGGAAAGGGGCTAATTCCACACACACACCACACACACAGCGCCTGCGCACCAATGGAAACACTTATCTGTCAGGATTTATTTGTACTTTTTTTAAAGGTAAAGTGCAGATTAATTTGTTTTATTTTAATTTTATAGATTGTATTAATTATTTTTATGTATTTATTTTTGGGGGCTGTGGAACGAATAATTTGAGTTTTCATTATTTCTTATGGGAAATGATGATTTGGTTTAAGAGTGTTTTGGAATACGAGCCCACTTCCTGAATGAATTATGCTCGTAATCCAAGGTTCCACTGTATTACTAAATAAGCAAAGTTGCAGAGTGAAAGTGCACACGATGTGAGCAGCTTTATGACAGTCATAATATACCCAAATCACAACAAACAAAAAAAAAACAGACAAAAAAATATAGCATAGCATGAGGTCGTTATCATATTGTTCACACTTCAGGAGATTTTGAAAATTACATTTTGATTTTAAATCATCTTGCCAACTGTCTAAGCTTAGGTAGCCTGCTTTACTATTAACTGCTTCCACTCTGGGTGGTAAGATCCACACTCCCGCAACTCTGTACATGATAAGCAGTATAGAAGATGAATGAAATAATTAATTAATTAATATTTTGCTCTCCTTTTTCTATGCTTCTAGTTACAGAATTACACAAAAGTGAGTACACCCCTCACATCTCTGCAAATATTTAGAGGGGACAATAAATTTACACTGCTATACAAACTTTACACTGACTACTTTTTATTGTGTCAAAGAGTCATTTATGCAGTGTTGTCCTATGAAAAGATATAACTAAATATTTGCAGAGATGTGAGGGGTGTACTCACTTTTGTGGCATACTGTATGTGCATAGTTTATTAGTTAATGTTCCTTATGATATGCAGAAATAAATGCAAATAACTAAAAATGAGCACTATAATCCTTTTTTCCATTCCCACTCTTTACCCCAATCCACT
The DNA here is from genome assembly GCA_011419295.1 of Clarias macrocephalus. NCBI lineage: Eukaryota > Metazoa > Chordata > Actinopteri > Siluriformes > Clariidae > Clarias > Clarias macrocephalus. The sequence goes on from JAAGKR010001706.1 coordinate 59,116, forward strand.
TCTGACTGAGGATTTTGCACTTGTGTATGGTAATGGTTTATAATGTCAACCAGTTTCAGTTCCACCCATGTAGTACTTATGTACTTTAAACTATACCAACCCAAACTAAGATAAGTATAATTGAACTTGCAAAAGGCTAAAATACTTTTTAATTTTTAAAAAATATTTTTACACTAAAAAAGTCTGTTTTATCAATTTTTACTGTAATTGTTGTAACTAATTAACAATGTTTTACATATTGTTTTTGTTTCGTTATATAACATCTAAAATGTATTTAATTCTAAAATAAAATAAAAATTGGTAAATGTAGTAATTTACTTCACTCATTAAAAATCAAGGCTTTTATTTAAAAAAATTTGCTATGAATGAAATTCAATTGTCTTTTTTCAATTTCTTCGTAGATTTCTACACTATTTGATTGTCACGGCATGCTTCTGTGATGGGCGTGCGCTTCAACCTGTTGTCGCTCCTCACTCACTCCATAGGCTCCCTCTATAGGACACATGCAAATGTGACATGCAAATAAAAAAAACTTTTTCATGGCACTGTAAAATAAAATTAATTAATTACTAAATTGATTAATTTTGGTGTACTTTGAATGTCACACTTTGTTGATCACTTTGGACTTGTCATGGAGAGGAGAATGCAGTGGAACCTCGGATACGAATAACGTGGTTTGAGAGTGTTCTGTAAGACGAGCAAAGATTTGTTATAAATTTTTACTTGAAAAACGCGCAAGTCTTGGTTTACGAATACTGGTTTTTCTCTCGCATGCACTGCGGAATTGTGGGTAATCGTTTCCCCTGCTTGGTCTTAGTGCTCGACTCTCACTGGTATAATCAACATCCGTGCACGTGTGTACTGTTTACTATAACACTGTGACCACGTGTATGCTCGTAAATAATCTTTTATTTTGTGTTTTTATGTTTTTGTGTGTGAAAGTCATCCTTTTACATGCGTGTGTACTGTTTATCAAAGCACAGGTGTGTGTGCAAGTGCTAAGCAAGAGCAAGTTTCATTAAAGATCCATTTTCTCTCTCTCTCTGTCTCAGCCTGCACTGCACCTTGTGTGTGTGTGTGCGCGTCATTGGACAGTGTGCTCCCTCCCTCCTCCACTCGCCTTTACACACACACACACACACACAGTCTTAACGAAAACATTGCTCTGTCGCGATTCTTTTCAAAGGTAAAATACAGGTTAATTTGTTTTATTTTTACTTTACAGCAGTGATTCAGTTTGTGTGTAGCTCACTCGAGTATCATTAGTTAATTTTTCAGATAAAACAGTGTTTCTGTTAAGAGTGTGTGTGTTTGTGTGAAGGCGAGAGGAGGAGAGGTGTGTGTGAAGGCGGGGGGGCATATGAGGTGCCGTATAGGGCTAAAATCAAACTTCACTTCACTCATGCACACACACATGAAACACTTGCATACACATATATGAAACAGTCACACATCTATATATACTACTAACTGCTCAAACAACTACATATGAAACTTCACACATACCTATGAGACGCGCGCACACACACACAAACTTTCTGCACACACACACCTATGAGATGCACGCACAACACAAACTCTCCATGCACACACACACCTATGAGATGCACGCACATACACACAAACTCTCCGCGCACACATACCAGTGAGGTGCGCGCACAGTACCTGATACATGATTTTCAGTGTAATCGAAAGTCATTTCAGTGTAGACGGACTTGTCGCTTCATTCTCCCTGATCGGTAGTCGCGGTTTGTAAAGAGCCTGCTGTTGGACAGTTTAGAAGACGGAGTTGGACAGTATGATCATCACTGTCCAATCACAAGGCGTATTCAGAACTGTCCAAATAATATCTGAATATTGCAGTGGCAGAAAACGCGGGTGATTATTTGCAAAAATAAAAATTGTGGCTAATATGCCGGATCCTACAACAGAAGCAATTACTGTTTTCTGAAATGTGCTTTCCTCACCTTCGCTAATATGAACAATAACTAACCCATCGGAATCTCACGCGACTCCCTCCACTTGGTCAAATCCAAATACAGAATCGGAAATTTAAACATTGTCCCGACCGTCCATACCACCCAGTTTTGTGGTGATAATAAATAAATCACTAGCTGTCTTCTAAACTGTCCAACAACAGTCTACTTAAAAAATGCTACTACTAATCAGGGAGAATGAATCGGCAAGTCCATATACATTGAAATTACTACACCCTACTCAAATTCGAATTTTATTTGTCACATACAGTCATACACAGTACGTTATGCAGTGAAATGCTTAGACAACTGCCTGTGACTTTAAAATAAAGACTATTAATAGGAAAGAAATATGAAAAACAAAATATAGGGTGGGCCATTTATATGGATACACCTTAATAAAATGGGAATGGTTGGTGATATTAACGTCCTGTTCATGGCACATTAAAATATGTGAGGGGGCAAACTTTTCAAGATGGGTGGTGACCATGGTGGCCATTTGGAAGTCGGCCCTCTTGGATCCAACTTTTGTTTTTTCAATAGGAAGAGGGTCATGTGACACATCAAACTTATTGGGAATGTCACAAGAAAAACAATGGTCTGCTTGGTTTTAATGTAACTTTATTCTTTCATGAGTTATTTACAAGTTTCTGACCACTTATAAAATGTGTTCAATGTGCTGCCCATTGTGATGGATTGTCAATGCAACCCTCTTCTCCCACTCTTCACACACTGATAGCAACACCGCAGGAGAAATGCCAGCACAGGCTTCCAGTATCCGTAGTTTCAGGTGCTGCACATCTCGTATCTTCGCACCATAGACAATTGCCTTCAGTTGACCCCAAAGATAAAAGTCTAAGGTAAGGGGGTCAGATCGGGAGACCTTGGGGGCCATTCAACTGGCCCACGACGACCAATCCACTTTTCAGGAAACTGTTCATCTAGGAATGCTCGGACCTGACACCCATAATGTGGTGGTGCACCATCTTGCTGTAAAAACTCAGGGTACGTGCCAGCTTCAGTGCATAAAGAGGGAAACACATCATCATGTAGCAATTTCAAATATCCAGTGGCCTTGAGGTTTCCATTGATGAAGAATGGCCCCACTATCTTTGTACCCCATATACCACACCATACCATCACTTTTTTTGTTCCAACAGTCTTGGAGGGATTTATCCAATGTGGGTTAGTGTCAGACCATTAGTCTGGCTATGGTTTTGTTTGTTAACTTTACCATTCACATAAAAGTTTGCCTCATCACTGAACAAAATCTTCTGCGTGAACTGAGGGTACTGTTCCAATTTTTGTTTTGCCCATTCTGCTAATTGTGTGCGCCGATCTGGGTCATCCTTGTTGAGATGCTGCAGTAGCTGGAGTTTGTAAGGGTGCCATTTGTGAGTAGCTAATATTCGCCGAAGGGATGTTCGACTAATGCCACTCTCCAGTGATATACAACGAGTGCTACGCTGTGGGCTCTTGCTGAATGAAGCTAGGACAGCCACTGATGTTTGTTCATTAGTGACAGTTTTCATGCGTCCACATTTTGGCAAATCCAACACTGAAGCAGTTTGCTAACTGTAGCATGGGAGATGGGTGGTCTCGTAGGGTGTCTTGCATTGAAATCTGCTGCAATGACCCGGTTACTGCGTTCACCAGATATCAACACAATGTCGATCCGCTCATCACGTGTTAACCTCTTCGACATGTCAATGGCTGTGAACAAAGAGAAACTTGTAAATAACTCATGAAGGAATAAAGTTACGTTAAAACCAAGCACACCATTGTTTTTCTTGTGAAATTCCCAATAAGTTTGATGTGTCACATGACCCTCTTCCTATTGAAAAAAACAAAAGTTGGATCCAAGATGGCCGACTTTAAAATGGCCACCATGGTCACCACCCATCTTGAAAAGTTTGCCCCCTCACATATACAGTGGAACCTTGGATTACGAGCATAATTCGTTCAGGAAGTGGGCTCGTATTCCAAAACACTCTTAAACCAAATCATCATTTCCCATAAGAAATAATGAAAACTCAAATTATTCGTTCCACAGCCCACAAAAATAAATACATAAAAATAATTAATACAATCTATAAAATTAAAATGAAACAAATTAATCTGCAAATTAATCAAACTAATCTTAATTGGTGCGCGCAGGCGCTGTGTGTGTGTGTGTGTGTGTGTGTGTGTGTGTGTGTGTGTGTGTGGAATTAGCCCCTTCCCTCGCACAAACACACAAACACCGTTTTAACAGGAAAAAAAGAAATCTTTCTGAGACTGACATGAACATATATTAACGGACTCACTTTTTAAGTTTTACAACAAAAAGACTGGCAAGAGCGAATACTGAAGGAATCACTTAAGTTTCACAACAAACGGACACACACAAACACGGAAACACGGTTTTAACAGGGAAAAAAATCTCTCTGACCTGGCGTAAGCGCATACTAAGGGAATCACTGCTGTAAAGTAAAAAAAAAACAAAAAAACAAATGAACCAGCACCTTACCTTTGAAAAGAATCACGACAGAGCAGAGTTTCTGTGTGTTTGTGAAGCCGGGAGGGGTGAAAAGAGGAGAGAGCGTCTTTGCGTGTGTGTTTCAGTGTCAAGTTGCGCGCGCACGAGCAGTGTTTCTGTGTATTTGCGAAGCCGTGGGGGAGAGGGAGGGAGGGAGGGAGGGAGGGAGAGGGGAGGGGGGAAGGTGAGAGAGTGCCGCTCAGTGTCAAAATAAGAGTCGCACGTGTGAAGCATGATACTCGGCGCTCGTAAACTAATACTTGCTCAGTTTCCGAATAAAAAATTATTAAAAATCTTTGCTCGGTTTGCGGAACACTCGTAAACCACGTTACTCGCAAAATCCGAGGTTCCACTGTACTAATGTGCTACAAACAGGACGTTAATATCACCAACCATTCCCATTTTATTAAGGTGTACATATAAATGGCCCACCCTGTAGAAAGTAAATTTAACTAAGAAAGAATAAAATATCTGTACAATACAAAATATACAATATAAGAAAAATAAGAATAACCTAGCTGTACAATATAGAAAATATAGAATTATGGAAATTTGTGTGGGAATGAAGTTGAACATAAATAGAATGGAATGTCTAGGGGGTGTGCAAATATCCCTCCTTCATGTGCAGGGAATGTCTGTTAAGGAAACTTCACTCTACAAAATTCCACCATTCTGAACACCCTGCAACGTCACTTCCTCAATGCGTTACCATGGTAACGTAAGCACCTCGAATACCTGTTGCTGCTGCTGTGGAAATTTCACGCTACAGACATTAAATATAGAATATTTGTTAAAACAAAAACTGACACCGTTGTAAAATATATAATGTATTGAAATGTTTATAATTCATAAATAAATTATTAGATTAATTTACAAGATGTAGGGAGATGCATTTACCTATTTATTTTTTTTTTTTTTTTTTAAAGATTACTAGCTTATATAATACTAAAGATTTCTTAATTAAATAAAAATTTTATTATTGTGTCCTATTTATATGATGTCGTCCTGGATAATAATTATAATAAATATTGTAATGACTGATAAAGTGAAGATGCGTTGTTCACTCGTTCCCTACAACCGTTACAGTTCCCCTTGTTTGTGCGCTCTCATAGGTGTATGTGTGTGCACAGAGACTTTGTGTATGTGCGTGCATCTCATAGGTATGTGTTTGCGCAGAGAGTTTGTGTGTGTATGTGCGCGCATCTCATAGGTGCGTGTGCACGGAGAGATTGTGTATGTATGTGAGCGGAGAGTTTGTGTATGTGCGCGCGTCTCATAGGTGTGTGTGCACACATTTCATATGTAGTTTCTGAGCAGTTAGTAGTATATATAGATGTGTGACTGTTTCATATATGTGTATGCAAGTGTTTTTATGTGTGTGTGCATGAGTGAAGTTTGATTTTAGCCCTATAAGGCGCCTCATAGGTGCACGCTGTTGTGTGTGTGTGGGGGGGGGGGGGTGAAAGGGTTACTGTGTATGACAAGAAGATGGAGAGGGGAGGGTCTCAATCCTCCTCTCCTCTTACTTTAGCTTCACACACAAACACACACATACACAGCGTCTGCACACACAAACACTAATGGAAACACTTATCTGTCATTTTTTTTAAAGGTAAAGGGCAGGTTAATTTGTTTTATTTTTACTTTATATTTTGTATTCATTATTTTTATGTATTTAATATTTTGGGCTGTGGAATGAATAATTTGGGTTTCCATTATTTCTTATTGGGAAATTTGCTTTGATTTACGAGTGTTTTGATTCACAGTACCACACAATGAAAGTGCAGGAACTGTGTGACGCAATCATTTAAATATGGAGCTGAAGCTCAAACTGTTGTTTAAAAACATTATTTAGATTTTTTCCAGAGGGAGAATCTGAATCTAATGTTATGATGCTTTTTTTTCTAACAAGTAAAAAGCATCTTAATATCAATGTATATGTATTGTGTTGAAACAAACTACAAATAAATCTGACAAAGACATTTTTGAGATTTTGTATGCTCTTAGATTTTCTTTTACAGGTTTCAAATGCATTTAAAAAAACATTTCCTGTCTTCAACCTCTGTTTGTGTGTATGTATGTGTGTGCGCGTGCGTGTTTTCACCTGCATGATCGTTGAAGCTGCTTTACATTTTCATACAGAGGCCTTTCAACAGGAAACCAAAACAAACTAGGAAAGAGGTCATGATTGCGCACAGGCCTGAGCAGTGCTTCAAAGAAAACTTCATCAGCAACTCTTAAACGATGACCCCTAAAAAGCCTAAAATCTTGTACAATAAAGAAATACAGTTCTTAAAATGTTTAAGAACATATTTAAATATTTTTAGTAAAGATGGCAAAATGATATGCCTTTCTTAAACACAAATTTAAATATTTTCTAAAAAAAAAATGTTCCTCTCAAAAATAATAATCAATACCTAAGTAATTATTCCATGCAATACACATTTTTTTATATATATATATTATTTGCATGTTCAAGATTTCACAGTGTTAATCTCTGGTGCGGTCTGTGTGAGAAACAAGGATGTGTGCAGATGCAGAGTCTGGTTCCTGTCACTTCAGCGGTATGGTTTACAGTCACTTCCTGTGCAGTGTGTCATTTCTTTTCTTTCTCCTAAACTAACTGTTATTTCTGTAGTCATGAGGAGTAAAGCTATCAGCCTACTCATTTTTTTAATAAGCATTTTTCAAGGTAAGCATGACTTGAATGATTTAGATTCAAAGACATACATTTTTCTGTGATTTATTAAATGATTAGGCATATATAGAATTTTTATCTTCTAAAGAATATGATCATGTTTCTGATATAAACAATGAGAATTTGTACAGTGAGAGTTATTTAAATGACACTGTGCAAAAGCTGTGAAATTTGATCAAGGATGTTTTCATATTAAAAATACACTTAAGTGAAACAAACTGTACACCCCTGATTAATGTTGTGCAAACTAATCAACAGGAATTCAGAGTGTTTCTGTACAACATGAAACGGAGGTGAATGCGACAGTTGGACAAAACATCAGCTTGCCATGCATCATGCCAGAGAAGCATTCAAAAATTGTCCAGTTACAATGGCATAAGGAGGGAAAACAAGGACACCAAAAATTAGTGATATTTAATCCTACAATTTCTACTTATTATTATGCAAATGTTACACTAAAGCAGGTGCCTGAAACAAACACCACGGACATACGAGGCGCAATCTTGCATTTGCAACAGGTTACTGAGGAGGATAGTGGAGAATATGTTTGTGATATCGCCTCATTTCCTGATGGCAGCATCAAAACCTCCACAAAAGTGAAAATTACAGGTAAATTCAAAATGAATGTAATTGCAGCTGGAACAAATGTAAGATTTACAACATCATAATTGTATAAAACCATCTACTGTATATATTTTTTAACATTATCTGCTTATAGCTTTCAATTATCATAGCATGTATACTATCAAATATATGAGTATAGCATGATATTTTTATTACCGATTTTCTTTATCATTCTATACAATCATAAAGGTATAGGTGTTGCTATATAACTTTAGACTTAATCACTCAAAAAAAGTTTTTCATCGATTTTTTTCATCACACGTGGAAATTACACATTACAAATTTTAGTGATAAGACAGTTTCAAAAACGGCTTTATTATTATTATTATTATTATTATTATTATTATTATTATTTTGCATCATGATTCAACGTCTTTATTTGAACACATTGAATATTTGTGTTTTAGTGCCAAAAGTTTCAGTGATGGTCATGCCTACAAACAGGACCATAATAGAAGGGGACACAGTGAACATCACATGTGTCAGTAATCCAACACCTGACAAGTACATATTATCATCCTCACTGGTGAGAAAAAAAAAAGTACTGTGGATCAATCACAAGCCATCTTCTTCTGCAATATATGACACTATTTCATCCGACTTTACCACCATCTTGATTTTCTCCTCCCTACAGAATCAATCAAGAATTGAAAGTCTGGATGGAAAGTTCATAATTCAGAATATTACTCGACACATACGAGACCTGATCTGTCAGCCCGTCTGGAGTTTATCAAACAAATACTTACAAGGTCTCAGCGCAAATGAGCAACTTACTGTAGAGTGTAAGTCTTTATCTCAATGACAGTACATGATTTTGTACATTTCACATGCATTGTGATTTACAATGAATGACAGTGAACATGAATTCTTATTGTTTTCTTTTTAAAATGCCCAAAAATATTCTTATTGCTCTCATTAACAGTTCTTGAAGACATACAGTGTCAATCCAAGAACCAGATACAAGTGGAAAGTGGGACAAATCTGACGATTAACTGTGAAGCAAAGTCCTCCATGTCCTTGCATTTTGTCTGGAAGAAGGTAACTCACAAACCGTTGCTAAAGCAAGTCTCATTAGAGAGGTTAAAGATGCATTTTCCCTCTGACACACCCCTCCTCTCCTAAAAAAAGACAAACCTGTAATCAAATGTAGTTTGATTTTATCAGTATCCAAGATCATTAATCTTTAACCTCTGTTTGGCAGGGTAAAGTACAGTATTAGTTTTAGCAAATGTATAATTTATTTGAGTTTTTTGAGCCTGTTAATTAAATGATTAGGTAAATCAGGTATACTGGGATCTGAGATAATAATAAACTGTGCAGTGTGGGTGAGGCCTTAGTCTGCAAAAATCCAGGGTAATCCAGGGTCATTTAGACCTTCACAGCACAGTGGAATCTCGGATTGCAAGACGAGCAAAGATTTTTGGGGGGGGGGATTTTTCCCAATTTAGTCGTGTCCAATTCCTCCCTGTCACTAGGGGGCTCCCACGTTAAGGCTACTACTGCCACTCAGCCGGGAGGGCCGAAGACTATCACGTGTTTCCTCCGAACCACGTGATACCAGCCGACCGCATCTTTTCGAACCGCTCGCTCACGAATCGTTGGGGGCGGCGTAACACACTCGGAGGACAGCGCTATCCGCTCCTTCCGCTTTCGTGAGCTCACGGACGCCCCTGATTGGCTGTAGAGCCGTGATTAATGTGGGAGCACTAAGTACCTCTCCTCCCTCCCCCCTGAGAGAGCTCGTCCGATCAGCTCTCTCTAGGCCTCTGGCTGTGAGAGGTAACAGCATCACCCGGGGATCTCCGAATGATAAGGCGAGCACTTTACCGCTGCGCCACTTGGAGGCCCCGAGCAAAGATTTTTAATAATTTTTGACTTGGAAAATGAACAAGTCTTGGATTACAAGTACAGAGTATCTTGTTTTGGCGCCGAGCGTCATGTGATCACAACTGAGCCAATGGTTTTTCTCTTTCTTGCGCTGCGGAATTGTGGGTCATCATCTCCCCTCTTGGGTCTTAGTGCTCGTCTCTCACTGGTATAATCAACATCCGTGCACGCGTGTACTGTTTACTATAACACTGTGACCATGTGTATGCTCATAAATCATCTTTTATTTTGTCCTGGTATGTGTGTGTGTACAGCGCGCATGTACTATTTATAATAACACGTGTGTGCACGTGTAAAGCAAAAGCAAGTCTCATTAGAGAGGGTAAAGATGCATTTTTTATCTGACACACCCTCCTCTCCTCACCTTCACACACACACACACGCACACACACACACTCTGTTCTACATGAAAACACTGCTCTGTCGCAATTCTTTTCAAAGGTAAAGTGCAGATTAATTTGTTTTATTTTTACTTTATATTTTGTAATTATTTTTATGTATTTATTTTTTGGGGCTGTGGAACGAATAACTTGAGTTTACATTATTTCCTATGGAAAAGTTCCTTTGGATTTGGATTTATGGTGATTTGATTTTTTTATGATCTGAAAGGGTAGTGTTAAAGAAAGAAGCCCCTGTTCTAAAATTGACACCTTGACAAAAGTTCACAGCTGACCATGTGGACAAAGAATAAGCTTTCTAAATGAAAGCTTTGGAGAAGAACAGCTAAGTAATTCAACCCAAGAATACTTTACAAGTTGTTAAATATGGTGGTGGTAGCATCTTGCTTTTCTCCCAGTGAAACTGGTGCATTGTTCAAAGTGGATGAAATAATGAAAAATTAACTACCTCAGAATTTTTCAGCATAACTTCTAATTACCAGTTAGATGGTTAAAATAAACCGAGTGATCCAACAGGACAATGACCACAAACACACATCAAAGCTGGTTGCAAAGGATTAAGCAGATTTAGAATTTAAATAACTTTAATATAAAATTCTGCCAAAAAGAGTGGTCAAATATCCATCCAGTATTTTGGCAGAAGCTTGAGGATGGCTAGCAAAAGTTTTTGCTCAAAGTGAAACTTGTTCAGACATTCAACTAAAGAATGAATTCCAATATTGTTGTGAAATTCATATTCATAACAAATGTAACTTTTAACGTATTTTAAAAGATATCACCTGTATGCTTACATATATGCCTATGATGTTGTCCTTTTTCTACAGGACAACATGACCGTGTCCTCCAGTGCCAGTTTAAACCTGTCATCAGTGAGTCCTGATGACTCTGGCAATTACACCCTGATTGTTCACACCAAAATTCTGAATCGTCTACACAAACAGAAAGATTTTACAATTACTGTGATAAAAAGAACATACATAGGTGAGTGTGTCAAAATAAATTTGTCATAAAGTAAAGCATTCAGATAAGCTCTCAGACTAAACGGTTGATGTTTGCTAAGTTTGTTGCTTAACCTTTGCTCACTTCCTGTAATGGCTTGGCAGTCCACTGTGTTCTGAGGCTTCAACACACCTCACCTCAAAATGCGGTTTCCTCTAAGGACAAAATGGGCAGTCTGTTCCGGACATATGAACACAGATGAACATACTTACTTACGTGCTTAACTTACAGCCTTGTAAGCATTATTTCCAAAATAATGAACAACATTTTAGATCATGTGTTTCAGTCTCTAATTTGAATGCCAAAAAAGACATTACGATTTGCAGACAGGTAAAATAATATGATTGGTTTGATCCTCTAAAACACTTTGCATGGTCTGCATCCAGACTGCAGTGGACCAGTTGAAGACCTCTGTCCAAGGTTATAGTTGTTGAAATTAGGGACAACCTAATACACTCACAAATTTTGTTCGAATGCACAAAAAAGATTTGTAACCAAAGTTGTAAAACTAATACTACAAAGTAATACACTGTGGCAGTTTGATTAATTAAAAAGAGCCACATTTTGATCACAGTAAGGGCAGTTAATCTCTCTCATTAATTAAAGTTGGGTCAGCATATCTAGCCAAACACCAGATGTTATTGCCTGTATATATTTACAAAAAACATCAAGTTTAATTTTATTGTAAGAGATAAAACAAATAGTTTTCATGACTGGTAATTTTCATTTTATATATATATATAGTATTAATTTGTATAAATTTCTATTTTTCATAGAAAAATATTTTTTTCATTTTTACATGAATAATATGGCTCCCCAGCATAATTTTTTTTTTTTTTTTTTTTTTTTTTGGGCCATGTTACTGATGTTGGAGCAAAATTGCTAGAAAGTCATTTTCAAAAGTTTAAATTATTTAGATGAAGTGACCTCGGAACATGGCGGCACAGTTTCTTAGTGGTTAGCACTATAACCTTGCACCTCTAGGGTCTAAGTTCGATTCCTGCCTCGGGTCTGTTTGGAGTTTGCATGTTCTCCCCATACTTGGTGGGTGCTCCAATCCAAAGATGTGCAGATTATGTTAACTGGCATTCCCAAATTGCCCATAGTGTATGGATGAGCGTGTAAGTGTGTGTATGTGTGTGTGCCCTGCGATGGATTGGCACATCATTCAGGGTGTACCCCGCCTTGTGCACTAAGTCTCCAAGGGCAGTCTCCAGGCCCCTCTGTGACCCTGTATACAGAATAGATGATGAGTAAGTGAGTGACATCGGAACAACGTTGACTACATGAAGATGATATAACGTTGAATAAATGCCCCTTAAACAACGACTTCAAAACAACATATACACCAAACCGATGGCAAAAGTGGGACTCATATGCCGGACACTGCCATGCAAGCACTGCGTGCTTACCCCTGGACTCCTATGGAACATCCCGTTGCTACTCGTAAATGCATGCACATAGGAACGAATGACACAAAAATACCAGACCACAGCAATTTACCAAAATATATTTAAAAACAATCAAAAGGGTAATCAGATTTATATTGCTCGGAGATCTGTTCTGTGAAACCAGACATGATATGATTTGGGTGCAATGATAGTAATGCACCTCACAGTAATATTTTCAAAGGAAAATTAAACAGGGAAATAACAAAGTTAAAAATGTCATTGTTTTGAGGTAGTATTAGCAATACTGTTTGAGTGTTTGAGTCATTTATTTAAAGTTCTCTCACCATCATTTTATCAAAGTCAACAATATTGTCATGATTGTCCTGATGGTGGACAACAGTCTTGTAACTATATTACGTTGGTCATCCAATGTGGGCAATAACACTTTCTCTATGTCTCTTTCAATCTAAAGACCATCAGAGCAGCACCATGACTATGGAGACAACACCACAGATAAGCAGCACAGCTATGACAACATCCCATCCTATCGTTACAACACCGAGGTCACCGCCACCTCATACTAGCTCTGCCACTAACGCCACAACTCCAGAGGAAGACAAGTATATTAGCACCTCAACGCCATCTACTGGAAACACCACCATGGTGCATGCAAGTGTCACAACACCATACATGGATGTAAATAGTTCAGCCACTACTTTCACAGTCACCTCAAGTGAGGACAGGACACAGTCTGAGGTGTGCTGTACTTCCATCCCAGGATCTACCAGCAGAGAAATCAACTACACACACCCGGATACCAGTACAGTCATCTTTACAACAGCTTTCACAAGCAAGGCTACTGTGGGAATAAGCAGTGTCTTCACAAATGAAATTATAAGAAACGGTAGGGTGATGCAATGCAAACTTTTTCAATTTACTGCATACAATTATGTTCTTTATTTTTGTATTTAGGTGGCAAATGCATGACAATAGGGAATGAAAAAGAGAATTTATCTCTTTGTCTATTTCTTTGTTGCAGATGTAAATACCTTAAAGTCACATATGGTGTTTGTTATTATTCCTGTTCTTCTGTTGTTGCTTCTGATTGGCTTTCTTTACCGCCAATACTACATTCAGAAAAGGTGAGCGACACATCAGAATGTCCATGTGTCATGTCTATCACCTCTCTGTCTGCTAACCTCTTTGTTTTTGTTTTTTTTTCTTCGTTAGGCTAGATATGCCACCCCCATTCAAGCCTCCTCCTCCACCAGTGAAGTACACATCAGCAAGAAATCAGGATGTACCCGTTACTGACATTTTAGTATGATTCATTCACGCATCAAAACAAAGCCTTTCACGCTAATCATACTGTGTTTTTATGTACTTATTTCCCTCAATGTTTTTTGTTTAGTATGTTTTTCTGTGTCTGTCTGTAATATATATAAATACATTGAAGCTGTTCTTTATTTTATTTAAGCAGGAGCCATGTGTCACACTCTGAAACCATCTGGCTTTTCTTTTAACATCTTCCCCTGAAATGTATTAAAGGTCAAAGTGCATGAACAAGGAAACAAGAAGTCGTCAGGAGAAAAGGGGGGAAAAAATAAAAGCATGATTGTTTTTTTTTCCTTAGACATGAAGTTTAAAAAAACAAAAATAAAACATATTTTGAGCAATTTAATAATTATTATAGAACATGCAAGTTTTTTGCTGGGAAATCTGCTATTAAAGGACCACTGCATATATTCCCAAGGCACGTGCAACAAGCACCACATATTATTATTATTATTTATTATATTTAAATAAGTAAGCAAACTGACTGAATATCAGTGTATTTGACTGTATTTGATCTGATTCTTATTATATTTAAAGCATTGTTCTGACATTCATTTTGTGATATAGGTACATTTTCATGTGTAAATTTTTTTTGTTGTTGTAATTTTTCTTCACTAATAAAGGAATACTTTTTTATTTTGATCAGGAACACAAAATATATCATTTTATTCCATTAATTATGTATTACTTAGTCATTAATTGTTATTTTTGTTTATTATTAAATTGTTTAACCTAAAGTAATGTGTGAGAAATAGCACAATATGTTTTATCTGAGTATTAAGTTGTATGAGCTCAGGTCAGTGAGGCCTACAGGTCTGGAAGTTCAAAATTAACATTTTTTACAAAATTTTATGTTAATAAAAAGATATATCACAATATTTGGTGATATTTGCCAATAACAGCCATAGGATTATAAGCAAAACATTATGCCCAGTATTGTGTGTGTTCCCCTTGTGCTGTCTGGGCAGCTCTGACCCCTTAGACTCCACAAGATCCTCGAGATGTTAAAGGTGGATCCTTCGGGTGCTCTGGGTTGCAAAGTGGGGCCTCTATGTTTGTCTTGGTCATTCCATGGATACAAAATTTGACTGAGATCTGGAGAAATTGCAGGATAGATCAACAAACAACAAACGCGGCAGCCTGGATGTCACCAGTTTGCTGCTATATTATTGGTGATCTGTGTTATTCAATTCACCTGGCAGTGGTGTTATTGTAGAGGCTGACTGGTGTTTGTTCGACCATAGATTTATAATCTATAATGGGGCAGTTATTTTGGACTGAGGACACAAAAATATTTAACATGAAATGAACACAAAAGGAGGGATAAATAATTTACAAAATATTTAGCATAAAAATCTTAACAAGTACACTTATCTGAAACCCTTATCATGAGGAAATTATATTTGTATTTCATTATACAGTACATGTGAGCATTTGAGGGTTAAGGGCCTTGCTCAAGGACCCAACAGGGACAACTTGGCAGTCATGGGATTTGAATCTGGGACTTTTCAAACTGTAGTTCAATGCCTTGTAGATATTCTTATAATGTGGCTTTCAAACATTTCCAAATTTGATCTTGTCCCGTAAGTTTGTAACAATTCAGTATGGCTTGATATGTTTCAAGATAAATCATAGTAATTTTAAAAAGAATTGACCATTCTTAAAATTTCTTAGTCTAGTGTCTGCCTGGAAAGAACAATGTGGTAGTTCTTGAGTTATTCAGTGGTGGATCTGGCCTCCTTATATTGTTTTGTAAAAAATATGCCTCACTCTTTGATGAGTTTTGATATGGACAGTTTCGGGCAGTCACTGCTGAAGCATTCTACTCTGTGTACTAAACTACTAAGTAGTATGCTCTACACAAAAGCACCCTATACACGGGAGTTCTAAATAGTATTAATTCTAGTAGACGATGAATGACACAAACACTTTCATTACAGGTGATAAATCATACCAAGTAAATAATATTTAAAAACAGTTTATAGAGAGTTTGTGACAGTTCGGCTTCATGCTTTGGTATAGTTTGTAGCAAATAATTAGACTATTACATAATGGTAGGTACATCATTCCATTTCATAGTGGACTTGAACGCTCTAGCTTTTTCACCTGCAAATCTGGCACTCATTAGATTTGTTTGTTTGTTTCTTATGCTATTCTGTGTTAAACAGTTTCGCAAGGAAATTCACGGTAAACAGCACTTTGTCACCAACAATCATGCCACAATAAAAGTGACTGAGACCACATTTTTCCACCGTTCTGTTGTTTCATTAGTTTAAGCTCTTGACCTATATCTGCATGATTTTGTGCCCAACAAATAATGGTTGGGTTCAAAAGAGTTTTAAAGTTACAGCAATAAAACCATATTAGAAGGTTAGACCCAGGCGTATAATAATGAATGAACTCAGCCTTTTTGCATTGGAAACATTGAGAAAAGTTCATGCATAAGAAATTTATTCAGTATGATGTGCACAGACCAGTTAACATGCTTCTTTTACTTTGAAATATTCAAACAATACATATATGTGTAAACAAAATAAGAAATCTATTTTAGATTGCTGTAAATTTTTTTCAAAGCTAGTTGAAGAGACTGTAAAAACAATGACTTTTGAACAATGAACAGTGAAAAGTAATTTTTATTCTGCATTGAAATAACAGTCTTGGTGGTTGGTCCAAATTGTTTATATGGCACTTTATCCCAAAGATATGACAGATTAACTGAACAAAAGATAACTGATTGGTACAACTTGGTAGTTGGTACAGTATTTTTTGAAACCTAGGTTGGCCACAAAACTCAGTGAATTTATTTCAAATTCTGGGTTTCTCATTTTTACAGTGCAGGAGTACAAATGTCTGGTAAGTGTACATGTTATTTTAAAAACCTGCGGTTAGAAGTGTAAAAATGCAGTGCATATGCTCCACCCAAGTAAGGAAGTCTGAAATATTTTAATTGAAGAAATGGTCCCACATTCCCTCTACAAGTGTTAATCAACCATGGCAGACATTACAGTTAAAGACTCTCCAGAAAGGTGTTAACAAATAATAATTGTGGTAGTGCTAATTTTTATTAGTGTTTGAAAATAAGATGGAGTGTTATGAAGTAGCCTGTGGTATGAAGTACATTGAGCCTGATACACAGAAAATATGTAGAATATGTAGTGACTCAACCTGTAACACCAATCTTCTTATTCAAATTTCTTCAAATGTCAGACAGAAATAACACCTTCAAGATCATAACACAATCATACAGAACAGTACAGAAGACATATAGATCCAGCCCTTACAAATCTGAAAATAATTTATTTAAACTTGAAAACATTCCACCACCTATCCGAGCGGCTTTATGGGCTCTTGAACATTATAACGTACGTCTGGTAACTCACTACTACTATATCAAATAATAAGGAGGACTGGACATATATATATATATAGCTTAATTCTCAAACATATAGAATGGCCTGTCTAAAAACAGCCTACAAAAAAAAAAAAAAAAAAAAAATAGATCCATCACCAGCTTTGACGCTTAAAAACCTCAGGTCACACCTCAGATATTCAGAGCCGACATAAAAAACTAACCAAGCAAACCACATCAAATATCAAGAATTGACCAACAGGAATACCTTGCTTTTTTGCACAGCAGTTTATCTGAAATCTTAAAGACAGTTAACCACCAAGAATAAAGAAATATATAAACCACCATTTCACTTTTAATTGTCAACTTTTCATTCTCAAATTGTCACTTTTAATTTTACATAAATTTTGAACTCCTTAAATCTTAGCAAGTACTGTATAGGAAGAATCTGAAGCAATTTTATGTGAATGAGCTTATATCACCGGAGATGCAAATATTTTCTAATTATGTAAATGATCATAACTGAGCTACAGTATACAGTATTCAATGAGGTTAATCAGTTTATATTTATTTTTTAATATATGATATATCTGCTTTCACTGGACGAACATTATTGTTAGTGACTATATTGTGCAAGTGCTTTGTGTTTGTGGTTCAGTACTCAAAGAACAGAAATGAGTTTACCCAGAAGGACGTTTCCTGCTCTGTGGTCGGAAATGGAAAATTAAAAAAAAAAAAAAAAGAATCTCACATACTCCACAAAGTACACACTTCCTGCAAACACTAAACAACTAGCAACAAG
Organism: Clarias macrocephalus; assembly: GCA_011419295.1. Taxonomy (NCBI): domain Eukaryota; kingdom Metazoa; phylum Chordata; class Actinopteri; order Siluriformes; family Clariidae; genus Clarias; species Clarias macrocephalus. The sequence continues at coordinate 77,093 of JAAGKR010001706.1, forward strand.
GAATGAAAAGATAATTATATATTATACATTTTTATGTTGCACTAATTGAGGTGTAGTAAACTGGGTGATCCAAATGCACAACCCATCCTAAGGAACAGCCATGAAGCATGGGAGCTCCAGTATTCCATCTGGTTAACTATAATCCAGGATACAGAGCACAGGTCAATGCAACACAAAATTTTATATTATTATTATTATTATTATTATTATTATTATTATTATTGTTGTTGTTGTTGTTGTTGTTGTTATTATTATATTATTATTTTTATATGAAAGAAAATTCTGAGTATTTGTTGTTGCCACTTTTCCAGACACCTGTTTTCCAGATAAGTGAACCAGAAGCATAGTGTTAATTACAAAAAAGCCTAGGTACTGTAAAAGAGTTTTAGTACAGCAGACACTGTTAAATACAATGTGAATAAAAGTTACACTAAAGCAGGGCAAGAATATGAGAGGAAATACAATAATTCACTATAGATTACCGTTTGCTGTTTATAGATATAATCTATGTTAGGTTAATCAACTTTAACTTTTTGATGAAAAATTATCAGAACTGTATACTCTATATAATCCAGAAATCTGTTCACAATTAAACTGATTCTTAACTGTAAAAAGTTCCAGGAACATCCATATTTAGTCTATTAGTCTAATTCAAGGTGTAAGATCAATAATTAAGCAGTCAGTAAATGTTCCAAACTATGTAATTAACATGGCAAATCAGTGATCAAATTAATAATGTGAATGTTTAGGATCTCTTAATTTTTCTACATAAAATAAAAAAAATGCTTTAGTAAAAATTGGTTTTAGTCATGCTCATTACAGTGAGAAAGACTTACCTTGTGTCTTTGAGTGACGTGAAGATTCGCAGTGAATTAAGTATCTGCCACATTTCCTGTTTGTAACTGAAAAAGGCACAAGACAGTAAAAATAGAAGCAGATATGGTGCACCTCATGAACAGCACGCGTAGTAGACAGAACTAAAGCTGCACTGCCAACGGACAGTTGAGGATCAGAAGATCCGCGATGGGTAAGTTACACTTATTATTTTAGTTGTTCAATAATACCAGTCAGTCTGAACCATGCAAAAACCTATGTAAATGTTTTTTTTTTTTCAAACTTAAGACCCAAAATCACGGACCAATTCTTTCTGACTTTAAAAGCATTTGAAGTCAAGTAGTTTAAAGACATGAATGCAAAACAAGCAAAGACCTATGAACTGAACAACTCTGTGTGTTGTAGTGAGTTAAACCAATTAATGAAAAGCAGTGGCCTATTAGTTATTAGTATTATTTACATTGGTACACCAGTCTATATTCCCAAATACTCCTTTCTCACCAAATGTTTTAAAATGATTGTTTAGTTTACATACCAAGTTAAGTAAAAAAAAAAAAAAAGTATATTATTATTATTATTATTATTTAAATGAAACACTAAGTTTTGATTAGCTTAGCTTGTTGATTGGCTGGTAAAAATCTGCTTTTGTATGATAACATAATAATGGACGCAAAACTGTGCTGAAGTACTACTAGAGTCTGCTTTTCATTAACTGCTTTTCATTAATTGAGTACATTATTAACAAATTACATAATTTCCTATAACTTGCTTTATCTAATGTTGCCTTTTTTATTATTTTATTTAGGTGCATGGGATTGCCAAGGATCCTATGTGGGTCTGTCAATAACATCTATAGCACTGTTAGTGTCTGTATGTTTAAACATAGTTCTCTATTCACTGAGAAGAAAAGATAGACAGAAAAAAGGTACATTAAACATGCATGTATTTAGTTAACACATAATTAGTTAGTACGCAGTGGGTATATTAAATACATTGTTATTTTTATGCTTACTGTATATTAAGAATATTTTGCTGTAGATTCAGTATGATATAATGCTGTTATACTGTGAAATGTATTAGTTCATTATACTTTTATATATAAATATATTAAAACTTTTTATAAAATTATGATGTAAAGTATATTAGTATGTTATGTATATTACAAATATAATAATTTTACACTAAATAATTTTACTTGTGCTATACAATATAATACAAAGATTTTTACAACGCATTCTAACACAACATTGGATAATGTTTAACTTTTTTCTTTTGAGGAGATTTTGGGTTGCCGGTGTACCTAGATTCTTTTCATAGTGACAGGTAGGCATATCTTCTACACACTTTTGTGTATTTATAGATTTTTTTTTGTTTGCTTACATACATAAAAATGCTTCGCTCTGGGCTTTGTCAAGACACAAGCCTTTTTAACATGAAAAAGCCATGGTTTACATAAAATGCATTTTCCCCCAGTAATTATAGGTTTGAAGAAGACGAACGGCAAAATCAAGACAATCCTATATATGGAAACATCTTTGTAGATGGTGGAGGTGAGTATCTATCTCTCTATCTATCAATCAATCTATCATCTATCTACAGTATCTATCTCGCTCTCCGTGTATATACAGTACAGCATATATACTATATATACACGCACCCATCGATAATCAATACATACATACATACATACATAGAGACATTTAGACATAAAATAAGTTACAAAAACGAAAACCTTGTACTGCTATTTGAAGTTTTGTATAGACCATAATACAACTGTCTGAGCTACAAAAAAAATACATGCAAAACAAAATTTTAAAAAGGTTAAAACTTTAGTTACCAGATATTTTTAATCGTAGGATTGTATTCTTTAAAAAATATGCACATTCATCCTATGTCAATACTGTACATAGCAATGTTATACAGTACAATAAATAGTACATATTGTACTATAAAAATATACTGACTCAAGTATGACCATTTGAGAAACGTAAGTACTTGAATAATTATTTTCGCTTTCTTTCAGTACCGTTGACACAGTCTGAATATGGGGACTATGAACAAATGACAAAAAAAGGGACAAGACAAGATGTACAGTCCGCAGTCCAAGATGAAAAGGTAGAGTGATGCGTGTGAATAACTCATTGAGTATTACAAAACTCTAAGAAATCCTTTAGTAAATACTTCAACAGTCCAAACCTAATTAAATACATTTTTATAATTCATAAATAAAAGGTTCAATTGGTCTGAAATGTCAATTTCGCCGATACTTTTTATGCTAGAACTGATGTCCTGGAACCAACATTAATAAAAATAAAAATGATAACGTTGGATCCAAAATATCACCTCTAACATCAAAAACTATCAGCAAAGGTGACACTGTCCTATTTTTTAGAATGTTTGAGTTTTTAAGTCTTTAATTTATTGCTTTCCTTTAGAATGTTAGGATGCATTTTATAACAAATAAAAGTAAAATCTCACTATTCCACACACACTGATAATGTTATATTCTGTAGTTATTTTGAGCAGACCAGCCCACGCATTTAAAAACAGCCACATGCACAGAAATACTGTGGCTCTTTACTTTCACGCTACTGTGGTATTGCGCTTTGAGACCACTGTGCGTCAATAAGTGAGCTTGTGAGAAATGCACAGGGACAGGAAACCAAATCAGACTTAAAAACTGACAAAGGTTTTGGTTTTTATAAGTCAAACACTATTTCAGCAGTCCCCTTCGTAACATCCATTTAGGACGACGTAAAATGATTGGAAAGTTTATTGGTGTTAAACAAAAGTACTTCATTAGAAAAAGGACAGAGCTCTCTCAATGCACAGCATAGTGTAAACTGAATGGCTCCCAAAATGCTACAACAGATCCTCCTGTACAAAAGGTCTGAGATCATGTTTATAACATTGGGATTTTGTGTTATTTTAAAATAAAAAAATAAACAGGAAGTTTAAGAATTATGAAAAATTTGATTATGAAAAATATTCAAGAATTTCTAGGTCTCTGTATAAATGTAAGCAAATTCGTGAATTGGACTATGTTAATTGCTTTGTACAAAATGTCAAATTCTCTCTGAGGCTCATCCCTTCCATTGACGCATGTGTTCAGAAGACTATCAGATGAAGTTAATCTAAAATGAATAAAATGTTCTTGTACATGGACCCCATCAGCTGAAGTGCACGTTCGTTGAAGCAAAAAGTGAGCATGCATACCAAATTTCAAATACAAGAAACTCTGAAATGCATGAAAATATTTTTACAAATTGCCTTTTTTTATCTAGTTGTTGCCAGTGATATTATTTGTAATAAAAACCTCTTCTCTTTTCACTAGTTCTGAGTTCTGTACTATAATGTGTATTACATTTAGTATGGATGCATGCGTTAATTACATTTTTAATTAGTTATTTGTATAAAGGAATATTGAAAAATCCTCAATAAAACATCATAAAACTGGTGATTACATACTGGAGATGGGACATTAGCACCATTCATTAGTACCATTCTTCCAAAAGATATTCCCTCAGATGGTGTTTTGATGATGGTACTGAATATTACCAACATGACACCAAAAAAAAATTTTTTAAGATCTGACTATAAAGACCATAGCATTTTATTATTTTGATATTCATTTAGTACATATACCATTTAGTGATTCCACGTGACCTGTGGATGGGGACATTATTATAAGATCCCCCCTTTACAATGGCAGGGAATCCAAGGGATTAATAGACCCAAACAATGCCAGAAGAAAAAACACATATATCTGTTAATGTGACCTATCTATATATTATAGTGCTGTGATCACCATCACTTTATCAGATTATTAATTGATTGGCTAGTTACTGATCAAGAAAATTTCAGACAAACTCTCATTATTTTCATATTTTAATTACTGGATTGGCACCCTCTCTGTGTTGGTTGGTTAAACCCAGATCTAATAGTCTTGCATTTTATAAGCAATTGATTTTGGTAGTGGAACTCATCCCTCTGAACTGTTCTCGCACTTGATTAGTGAATTGAATATAGATTAATTCAATCAACATTTTTCCCCAGTCTGACCCAGAAGATGTTTCTTATGCATCTTTGGATTTAAGACTTGCTCAAAAGGGTAAGAAAAAGAAGAGATACCAGAAGAAACAGGATCAGACACATAAGGTCCAGACTCATCCTCCTCCAGTGGTGGCGATGAGACGCGTGGAGATGGGAACAGACTGTGACGTCGCCTTGCCTTCACGGACCAGCAGCCTCATTGTTTCTCGAAGCAGCATCTACCTCAACAGCCATCAAGTAGCACTGGAGACAGAGGAGCTACAGAGGGAGAGAGAACGAGAAAGGGAACAAAGGACAGAATGGAACAGCAGTCACGTGTAGGAGATTATGGTGAAATTGCATGGCAATGGAATCACAGCCTTGGCCAAACAGAACCAAGTCATGATCAAGGCAGCAGCAAATGTAGTGCAAAGTTGTCACTCTTATAATTAGAATTACGGAGTCAGTCAAATTTAGCACAATCCAATACCATAATTTTTTTTACTATAAACATTTTAAGGCCTGTACTCAAAGCAGATGAAGGCAACTGCCTATAATGCCTAAATATTGCTGCGAATGATCAAGTAGAACTTTGTTGGCTCTGCAGGTAGATTGAGCTGTTTAATCAGACTGCAATACTGTACTCTGCAACAGCAGAAGGCAGGAGGAAATTGAGCAACTTTGCTTATTTATGTTGTGGAAAAAATACTTTTAAATGTTTTCCAAAAAGAAACTGAAAGAATAAAATACTATTTTCATGTCTATGGAAAAATACATAAACTAGAATAAAAACAGTTTCAAAAGCATGTGTAAAGATTGCAGAACAAGAAGGTTATTTGTAAGGGTCATGTCTGCTTTTACATTTAACTCACTGTGAAAGTTTGTTACTTTATGCATGTTGGAAAATCATGTTTTCTTTATGATGATAAATGATGAAACTTTAATTATATCTGAAATTTAACTTCGATCTGCATATTTAAACATTTTAACTAAAGTGTGTCTGCTTTGTATTCAGTTCTTTCAACTACAGCTTCAGTTTTGCTGCATTTGCAATCCCACAACTATTATACACAAAGGATATACATAATGAAATCTAAATTAAACCTAAATTAGCAGGTCAATATTAAAAGAAAAGTTTCCATAAATGAGGTCAACTTGTTTAAGGTAAACTTGTTTATCAAACCTGATATTTGCATTAATAAAAGCTGGCATTACTAGTAATATTACATTCTATGCATGGAATACAGGGCATGTACATGTATACTGTAATCACTTATGGAAGATGTGCTGCATTCCTTTTCTTTCTTTTTATTTTATTAAAAGTATATATTTATCTATATATTACTGGGGAGGAATATAAAGGACAGTATTCAGTCTTTTTTTTTTTTTGACACACTTGTAATTCTATTATTTTAAATGAATATTCAGACCTCAATCACAGGCTTACAAGTCCATAAATCAATGAACAATATACACTTACATAAACATTTTGTTTGATTAAAGTACTGACCATAAACCGTAGTTCAAGAGCTCTACAAAAATTCCAAGCATGTAGGATTACAATTTAAAAATAACCAAATAAATAAATAAATACTCACTAAAAATAGGGTTTAAGGTTTTAGTGTACTATTTACAGAAGTATATATATATATTGCTAGCAATAATTCCATAAACCAACCAATGTGTTATATTTTCTATAACAGCTTAATTTACGTGCGTGTGTGTGTGTGTGTGTGTGTGTGTGTGTGTGTGTGTGTAAAATCAAAATACGCGCCTGAAATAACAGCACAGCTATTAGGTTAAGGTATCTGTATAGTAAGTATTTTATCTTTGAACCTGTAACAGTATTTAACTTTCACAATATTTAAAAAGCAGTCCCTTAAACCAGACCCAGTATGCCTGTTGTCACACACTGAAAATAATATAATTAAGAATTTTCTTTAGCTTTATAAGGCATACAGTATTTACAGTTTAACAGTCGAACTTTATGATACCAAATGACTTCCGGGGTTTCGCACGCGCGACAGTGACGTTATTGCTGCTCTGGTCACGTGACATGAACATGGCCGCTCGCATGTGAAAGTCATGCTACACTTGGTCGGAATCACTATTCATTGTTTTTAAGTCCATATTTATAAAAATAAAATAAAAAAACAGTCGCGGGCTGGTGTACGAATTTAGGGTTTTTCTTTATAGACACGCTGTAAAATATACTGTTATGGATACCGACGGACAACTGCGAAATGTAAGTAAAGGTGATATCTGCTGAATAGGATGTAGACATTGTCCAGCATATGATGCTTATTCGTGTTTTCTTTTATGCATTCGGGCTTTCTAGCTTCGCGACTTCCTTTTGGTTTACAATCGAATGACGGAAATTTGCTTCCAGCGATGCACGAACAATTTCAACTACAGAAATCTCACAATGGATGAAGTAAGTCAAGTATGCATTAGTAGACACCACCACAACCACCACCAGAAATCAGAAAACATTATCCTGGACAGTGCTTGATATTTAAGAAGTTCCTCAGTTCTTCTGACATTCTCTGTGAGACTTTTGCTTATTAGTGTGAGAACTGCGAAATACCCGAGAAGAATTTCCTGCGATTGGGTATGCACTTTGGTTATATAAGTATTAAATAAAAAAATAATTTAGAATGTAAAAAAAAAATATGATTAATTAAATGTGGCCCATTTCATATAACATTAGTTTTTGCCAATTAAAAACTCTGCATGAATTAAAAAAATATAAAATATCCAAGTACATTTGAAAATATTCAAATACAAGAGTTTAACATTTAACTGAGCAGCATGTACAGTATCTCTGCCATATTTACAGTATTATTTCTAAATAAACTTAGCAAAACTTTGACTAATACCACATGGGATGAAAATGTGTAAATAGTTCAGGATTATAAAGAAACAGTGACATTTTACCTCCTCAAATGCCTCCAGAGTCTCAAAACTCATCAGTAAGCGTGTGGATTGAGTGGCTACGAGCACGCCGGCGTGTGCAGCTTCTAACATGGGGCTACAATTTTTAAATAATTAGTGTTTTGAGACTAGTGTGAGCTGGTGTAATGAGTGTGTTTGAGATTAATTTGCAGATTGGAGGCTTTTTCATGCGCATGATTTTTGATAATGTAGAAGCTTCTGCGCTTGGTACCGAATCGTTTATATCTAAGGCTGATCGCCCAATTACCAGCCATGGCCGACAAAACTGAAAACTAGCCAATTCTGGTCACTGGTTCGTCTTTTATAAAATACATGAAAATAATTTTTTTATTTTAAACATTTTCATGCTTATAATTTGAAAGTGTCAGGGCGCTATTATCAAAATGCGGTAGGCTGTTGGAATATCCGGGAGAGGTGTGATGTCAGAACATTAGAGTCAATTGCAAATCAACAACACTTACAATTTATAATAAACCACCCTAGGCACAAATAGTAATGCTTAATAACGTTCTAATGTTCTAATGAATTCTAAAGATTTGTCCTACCTTATCAAACTGTCTTATGCTGAGTGTCCCCAAAGTCTCCTTACATAGCGTAAATTACCGTAAATAAGAAATTACACCACGTGTTAGCACTGGTTCAGCATGATTTTATTAAAAAATAAAGTGTTTACCCGGTGTATGGATGCTTTTTTTTACACCCTGTACTGTAGGTCTTTGTAAAACAATAACTCAAGGATTTTGTGTGGTTTTATTTACTTTGTTTGTATAGCAAAATTCTTCCAGCATTAATATTATAGGTAGCTTTTTGGGATGTGATTAATGAGTGTATGCACATGTTAAAGTGATGTGTGCATGCTCAGAAACCTTTGGTTGAATGTCTCAATAGATTGTCAGAACACTGATTGATGTATACTTATAAAGGACATGGTTTAATGGCATTTAAAACATACTTGTAGTGAAATATGTAAGCAGAAAGGTGACCTTTTTTTTTTTTTGGTTTGTTTTTTGACGTCTTAGGAGCATTGTGCCGACAACTGTGCGGGTAAACTAATCCGTTCCAACCATCGCCTCATGGGCACATATGTAAAGCTAATGCCATCCATGGTCCAACGGCGAATGGAAGAGTTGGAGAGCAAAGCTGCAGAAGCAGCAAAGGCCGCTGAAACGGTAGCTCCGGTAGAGCCTCTCGCTGGAGCTTTAAATTCATCAGATATCCCATCCACACTCATAACATCTAATCTTGCTACACCTCCACCAGGTGGGCTGACACCCACATCTGCTGCAGAACAGGCAGGGACAGTATCACCATCACTGTCCACAAATGAGGTTGCTACAGAAAGAGCACACATGCCTTCATCTGAGCCACCCACATTAGTCCCATCCAAGCAAGCATCTTTAGACGTGACTGCTCCACTTAATAGGGACTGAAGGTCTCTACCCACCCTGCAAATCCCAGTGTCCCCCTCAATGATGAGTCCATCTCAAGTGCAACGGCAGACATCTCCGTACGAAACACAGATGTAAACCGTGCTGGTGTAGTGAACCGCCAGCAACGAATCAACCCCAGCTCATCAATCCACTGGGGGAGAAGGACCTTAATGTTGATTTATTAATAGACAGCAACATGTTTCATTGCTCAGAGCTGTTATCTGGAAGTATGTACTGAGTAAATAACAAGTATGAAAACAAATGGAAGGTGAAAAAGTGTGACTTTTATTATCATTCACTAATAATGTTATTTATGCCTGGAGTGACATGGATATTTCCAATTCCTAATGATGGCACACACACAGTGGAGGGAATAAAATGGGACATTTTCATTTGCGGGTGTTTTATGTTTATTTCTGATGTTGGGAAGTATACTGAATGTACCAGGTGAGTCAAAAGACAAAACCCCAGAAAAAGTATTGTGTAATGGTGTTTAGATGGGGGAAAGAATTTCACATTTTTACCAATAAATAAAATGATGATAATGAAACCTTTTGAGGTATTTGTCAACTTCATAATAAGATCTAATTTCAGCCCTTACAGTATTGTATTAGATTTTCTGAGTAACTGAGTTTTGAATTCGTCTTAGGTTAGCGTTCTCTAAACATGCATGATGCATGTTACTGGAATTACATCTTTCATAGTAGTATTTATTCAATTTATATTCACAATGAATGTATTACATAAGAATTTAAAGCAAGGTAATAAAATATTTAAATAAACTACAAGAAGCATCACTCTCAGATTGCAAGTGCCCTGGTGGATATCATGTACAATAATCATATTTTTCAATAGTTTTGATGCATTAGTAAAGTCTGGAGTGCAGTCATAAGCTTCACAAAACCATTGTCCAACATATGCTAGACATAATTAATTCAGTTTTACTTGTATAGCGCTGTTAACAATAGACATTGTCACAAAGCAGTTCTACAGGAATGTAAAGTTTGGTTAAATATGTGGTAATTTTACATATTTTGTTAAAAAGATTGTGTCTGATAAGTAAGCTTGAGGTGAGAGTGGAAAGGAAACAGTTCCTGAGATGACATGAGAAAGAAACCTTGAGAGAACCAAGGTCAAAAGGGAGGTCATAATTAGTAAAATACAACTGGTTTAGTCTCAGTTGTAGGAATATAACATCTAGTGTTGGTCACCTAGGGTTTCAAGAGGTGGAATATTGCTCCTGCGTAACATCTGGTGCCTATGGTTATCTCTTCTCATAATACAAGCATCACCACAGCTTTGGTAGTAATCATTAATAGTCTATTAAACGAAATGAACGCATATATTTAGGTTGCATTTAACAGTTTCATTCAAGTTAAAATAGAATAGTATTAACTCAAATTTACAAAAAGTATAAGAAACAGAGTCCGCCACAAGACAGTAGATTTTAGTCACTTACTAAATAGGTAGATGATTAGGTATTTTATTAATACCAAGGAGAAATTGTAAAAATTAAATACATAAAATGTAAAATTTGTAATCAAAAGAAGTAGACCACAGTTGAAACTGCTTAATGATAAATAAAAAAGAGGTCACTATAAGGATTAAGAGTTTAAGTCTGCATTTCATTGGCTTTGTACTTGTACTCTGCTCATTGACAGTTGAATTTATTCAGTTGAATCTAATCTAAAATGTAGTGAGCAGAGAGGAAGAGAGATTTATTTTAAAATGTAGAAATGTAGTAGTAGAAAAGTCAAAGTATTTAAAGACAATTACAATAATAGTAGTATTATTGTAATCAGTGTTGGGGGACGTTCCTTTTTTAAGTAACTAATTACGTTACAAAATAACCGTCTCCAAAATAACCAGTTAGAGGACTTTTCCATTGCAGAAAATGATAAATCCTTTGTGTCTCCTCATGCATGTTATTTTAGTCAAGACCTTTATAATTATTCTACCATCATCACTCAGCGAAGTTTGGCCCATAATCTGTTAACTACTAATACCCCTATTCCACCTTCATCGTGATTCACCGCGAGTTTCAGTGCTGTGATTAGGTTTCCATCTTTCCGCGCGTCGGTCCTTGCATAGTCAAACGGTACAGGTGAGATAGGGGTATAACAGCAGGAATAACAGAGGGGGGCAGGTTATCGGGGGGCGAGACTTGTAGGACGACTTTATCACACACACTAATCGATTGGGAATGACTTCTGTCTGGCTCACAGATTACATAAATTGACTGAATAATGGATTACATGTCTGAAAAAATAATAAGTAACTGAGTACTTAGATTACTCGTTACATCAAAAAAGTAATCTGAGTACTCTTAACGCGTTACACCCAACACTGAATGTAATACAGTAATTTCTATAATAAAATACATGAAAAAAGAAGCAAAAGACACACCTATGTCTGTTACTCATGATACAATATGGAAACATAAGCAGTAATTATGCATTTCAGGACAAATTAATACTGTATTCGTAATAAAGTATTTTAAAATAGGAAAATGTTTGCACCTTTCAAGAAGTTTATATAAATTAAGAAATTGAAATAAGGCAAACATGAAGTATAAAAAGCTATCAAGGTTTAATTTAATTCCAGTTTTCAGATTTTTCAGCTAAAGTTGAATACGATAAACTAAAATAAATGTAAAGCTTATGTTTTTCTATGAACATTAGGTAACACCTAATGCACCTACAGTAAGGCTTAGTTTAACATTTATGTACAGGCAGTAGTGACAAACAATATGCAATGTTGCAATATCCTCATCTTTTATGTATATCTGTGCCAGTGACAGGAAGATACTGTCCTCTTTTTGGCTACACTAAATTACTGCAATGTCAAAGATATGACAATATGGCAAACAATTTGAACTTGAATATTCCTCTAACAATATCTACAGACAGGTAAAATGTAAGTTTTCATGCAAAGTGTAGTGTATTGACTGCTGCTTCATTCTTATCTCAACTCTCAACTCATCTTTATTTGTATAGCAGTCTAACAACAAGAATTCCCCAAAGTGCTTCACATAAATAATAAAATAATATAGTAATATAATAAAATCAAATAATATTAAAAAGGAACATAATTGAAATCACATCACACACATATCTAATCAAACAATATGTAAAATCAACATCTCGTTGGTTTGAACGCCAGAGACTTAAACACCCTCAGTGATGTGGCCTCATGATCTCTCTGGGTCAAGGGTAGATCATTCCACAATTTGGGTGCCGCCACAGAGAACGCCCGATCACCCCTGAGCTTGCATTTGGTCTTGGGTCAGCAAAAAAGTTTATCTGTTGATCTGAGAGACCGGGGTGGAGCATAGGGCTTAAGCAGATCCGAGAGGTAGGGCGGGCCATGTAAACATTTAAACGTGACCAAAAGAATTAAAAAAAAATATTTGCTACTGTACCGGGAGCCAATGAAGAGAAGCCAGAACTGGAGCGATATGTTCTATTTTACGCGTAGACGTTAATAGTCGAGCAGCAGAATTTTGGATCAGCTGTAGCCGATGTAATGCTGCCTGAGAAACCCCAAGATACGGGGCATTACAGTAATCAATGCGAGTGGTGATGAAGATGTGGATGGCTATTTCAAAAGGACCAAACCACAGCACTGATCTGTTTATCAAATTTAAGGCCATGGTCAAAAATAACAACTAAATTTGATGCTGTGGGTTTAACATACTGCTCCAGAACTCCTAAATCCAGAGGTGGAACTCTATCCCTGGCACCAGAACCAAATACCAAAACCTCTGTCTTTTTATCATTAAAAAAAAAAAAAATGGGCTAACCATGCCTTTATGTCATCTAGACATGTTAGCAGAGCCTTGACAGAGTAGTCTTCCTTCTGTTTTAACGGGAGATCAATTTGACTGTCATCTGCATAGCAGTGAAAGGAGATGCCATGTTTTCTCAGGATATAGCCGAGCGGCAACAAATACAACGAGAAGAGAAGGGGTCCAAAGATAGAACCCTGTGGGCCCCATATGTAAGAGGAGCTGATGAGGACTCAAGATCTGTAAGACTAACAGAAAATGTTCTATCAATAAGATAGGACCAAAAACCAGTCTAGAGCTGTCCCCCTAATTCCCACCCAGTGATCTAAGCGTGACAGAATGATGTCATGGTCTACTGTATCAAAGGCAGCTGTTAAATCAAGCAACAGAAGAATCAAAGAATCACCAGAATCGGTAATACGATAAATGTCATTTAAGACCCTTAACAGAGCTGTTTCAGTACTGTGAAGAGCCTTGAAACCAGACTGAAATACCTCAAGAATTTCATGCTCACTAAGATAACTTATTAGTTGTGTATAAACTACCTTCTCCAGAATCTTAGACAGAAATGTTAGCTTGGAGATTGGTCTGTAATTAGAAAAAACAGATGGATCAAGATTAGGTTTTTTTAACAAAGGCTCCACAACTGCATGTTTAAAATTTCTGGGTACCATCCCAGATCCCAAGAAAAAATATTTTGTCATTGCTTTAGTCATCGGTGAGATTGTTTCACTTTTGCATCTAGAACAATCTGGTATACATGCCCAGATCCTGTGACTGCAAAACAAGCCCATATCATCAGCCCCTCCACTGCCGTGCTTGACTTTGGGTATGAGGTGTTTCTGCTGTTTGGTTTTGCAAACCACAGTCATGCTTCCCTGAAAAAAGTAAATGCTGAAGGTGATAGAAGGGCACTATTACTATTATACTAACACCCAGTGCAACCACAGCCCACTCTGCAACAGGCAAATAGCCCAAAATGTGATCGAGTGTGGCCAGAGCCTCCCCAGTGGCCACAATACTGCACAAAATGCCTTCCCAATATGCAGTGTTCCAATACACCAATTATGCCTACTGATTCACATCGGTATATCAGTTAATCCTGGATATTTGGGTAATTTGTTGTCAATGTTTGCACACTTTTTTAGTATTTGCGTCTTTGTTGCTGTCGTAAACGATTGGTGTTTACGGTCTAATGTCTTGTATGTTACTGTGTCATTTAATGCTGCTGCAGTATCGATTTTTCCCTTGGAATGAATAAAAATCCTGCCCTGCGATGGATTGGCAACCTGTCCAGGGTGTATCCCACCTCGTGCCCTAAACCTCCTGGAATAGGCTCCAGGCCTCCTGCGACCCTGAATACAGGATAAAGCGGTAAAGACAATGAGTGAGTGAATAAAAATCCATCTTGGCTTCAAATAGATTGAACTATAATAAAATATGAATAATTATTTTTTATAATTAATATTATTTCAATAATAATTACAACTATTATAATTCCAGTAAAGTTTTTACTAAGCTTGTCTCTCCTGGTTTTCTCCAGGACCATCCATTTTTTTACAATCCGTGAGAAAAAAAATTGTCCTTTTTTTTTTGGACAGCCGATTTTATACAACTATACTTTATACATCTACGGTACATTGCATAACTATTATATAAGCTATACAAAGTGATTGCCAATTACTATTAAAACAACATTGGCCCACTGCAGTGTATGATGTATGTTCACAATAATTCTCCTACTTGAAACTTAATTACTGAAGTATTAGCTTCTATAAAATTTATATTCATTAAAAATGCTTTAAACATGTATTTGGCTACAGGTGGCATACGCTTAGCAAAAAATGTGGTGAAGTATACGTGAAGAACTGCTTTAGATGTTCATGCTGCAACTGAGATGCACCAAAGCCTACTTTAGTAAATGCAAAGCAAAGGCAAATTCCATACTTACGGTCAAGAATGATTAGTCTATGAGGTTCTCTATGCCTTTTAACCTTGGATCCACATGCAAACTCTATGTTAGGTGACTGAAAATGGACCTTTTGGAAAACGGAAAACGTCTTCCAGATTAAAGATATTTAGGAACTCAGTTTTCAGCGATGACATGTGGACAGGAAAAACAGCACTTTTGGCTTGTAAGAGCAGGTTTCGCATGCACTGTATATCCTGTGTTTGATCACAGAGTGTGATGTATTTAGTAAGAACTTTTTTTTTCGGCTTCTGTCTTGCCAACATAGTTTCACAGTTATGCTTATAAAGCAGGATATTGGTTTGGCATGCTCAGAAAGCATGGATTTGCATTTGTGGAGTAATTAAGTAATTTTTGATTTAATAAAAATATATATATAGAAAAGAAAATTTAACTATATGCCTATGTATTTAGGTCCATCCACAGTTACATATTGTCTTTCACACACTACAGACAATTTGGGACCGCCTGTCATCTTAACCTGCATGTCTTTGGACTGTGGGAGGAAATTGGAGTACCCAGAAGAAACCCAGCTGACAGGGGAGAACATGCAAACTCTATACACATAGACCCTGAGAAATCGAACCTTGACTCTGATGGTGCAACATGACAGGGCTAACAATTAAGTCACCATTCCACAATATGCCTATGCAAGTCCTCCAATTCTAGGTCTCTAGGGGACAGTCAGTCTTTTTTGGTTGTTGTTCAGACAGACAGACAGTCTGTCTTTTTTGTCTGTTGGTTATTCGATAGATAGATAGATAGATAGATAGATAGATAGATAGATAGATAGATAGAATACTTATTTAATTACTTGATTGATTTATTGATTGATTGATTGATCCGCAAGGAAGTTTCAAGTTGCATTGAGTTTGTAAGTCAGAGGCGGCAACCTACACAACTTTAGTGCTTGGTCCTTTAATAAGGAATAAACTCTGAGAATATAGTAACATCTTCCATTTTGAGACTCAAAATAAGTTTCAGTTTCAAAAAACATAAAACAATTTATGTATATTCTTAAAAACGTATGTTAACTCAAAACTGTTTCTATGACATTGTAGCATTTTCTGTTTTTAAATGCTAGGTAAAGCCTAGGTTTACACAGGAAAAAAGCAACTGGTGGTGAACATGAATTGAAAAAAGTTTTGGCTATTTGAGTGAGCGACTCAGACAGTTTCCTCCATCACCCACACACACACACACACACACACACAGTGATCATCTGTTGAGATAGCTCTGGTCGAAGAGAGCGTGTGAGTGCAGTGTTTCTGAAATTCCTCCCCAGAGGGCACGGTTTTAAGCCGATTCCCAACAGAGGGCGATGCTGTCGTGTTGTTTGAGGGAACGCTTCAGTAGCACAGAAAGGCGGATCCTGCAGGCGAGCTCTCCCACCAGGGTGTGGACAGTGAGGGCTTAGTGTCCGTCACACTGTCCTTGTTCGCTTCAGCCAGAGCTGCCGCTTCAACAGGTAAAGACTTTGAATGATATTTCACCTCGACGGAGCCGCACTCAGACTTTCAGTGTACTTAGTCTCGGAGTAACTCAGTGCTTCGGTGTTCTTAGTGAAGCTATGGCGCTGGCTCGCTGCTAACCACCTAGCGCTCTGGGCTACACGGCTAGGGGTTAGTTAGCTCCGAGAGGCAACGCTAACACTCATTCAATGTGTGGGTCTCTGTCAGAATGTATTGGACTGTTCCGAGAGCGATTACTTTAATGTTCTATTTACTTTTACAGTGTGCACGCGTTAAATATTAAAGTGAGGAAAGTTGACTTTTTTTTCTCTTTCCTCCTCTGCTTTACTCCAGCTAAAGAAACTATCTGCAGCGCTGACGTCACCAGACCTGAAAACAGCTCTGAACATAACAGTCTTAGATTTATAAAAACAACTTGCCTGGATGTGTCCAGCTTTTAAAACTTAAACTATTTTATTAGTTTTATAAAGATACCATATAGACATTTTGTATAAATGTGCACGTTTTGACTCTTGTTCCCAGATTCTTGTATTTTTCATTACCTTATATGAGTGTATGTAGTGGTGGGCTTGTTGTGACGTCATTATGCTGGACTCCTACCTCACTAGTCTCACTTTCAGTTAGATTGCACCATGGCCCTTAAGCCGTTTTTGT
The DNA here is from genome assembly GCA_011419295.1 of Clarias macrocephalus. Taxonomy (NCBI): domain Eukaryota; kingdom Metazoa; phylum Chordata; class Actinopteri; order Siluriformes; family Clariidae; genus Clarias; species Clarias macrocephalus. Next base: position 94,226 of record JAAGKR010001706.1, read on the forward strand.
TTTATATGTTTTTTCTTTATTTTGTAAAATAACTATTAGGCATATCCGTATTTCAGCATAACCTAGGCAGTGTGATTAACTGAAATTTAGTTCATTCTAAACAACAGTACTAAATAATACGCGTCACATAGGCGAAGGAATAGCACAGTTCTTGATCACATGTTTTTTTCTGGTTGTTTGCTTTTTTTTTTTTAATGAAAAATAAAATTCTCATTTTGAGAGTTCAACGTTTTTGTGAATTTTATTCCTATATTTTGGTAGTGGTAAAACTTACACTATAGAACAGGGGTGTCAAACTCTGTTCCTGAAGGGCCGCAGACCCGCAGGGTTTTGTTCCAACCCTGCTCTGAAGGGCAGAGGACCTGCAGTGTTTAGATTCAACCATAATTAAAAACACCTGAGCCACCTAATCAAATCATTAAGGCTTATTTGAAAACTACATGCCATATATGTTGGAGCAGGGTTGGAACAAAACCCTGCGGGTCTGCGGCCCTTCAGGAACGGAGTTTGACACCCCTGCTAAAGAAGTCATTATAACTTTCATTCTACCCAACATATCCAAAAACCCAGATGCACAATTTGATGTGCCTGTTAACACGCACGGATTTTCAAGGCTTCAATGTTGTGGTTGTATTGAATTTCGGCTGCTCCCATCGAGGGGTCTTCACAGTGTACCCTCTCGTTTTATCTTTTTTAACGTTTAATCTGTTTTTAACCTGTGCACACTTTCAAGGTGTAAATAGGCACCCATAGTTGTACCATAAAATGTGTGCACCAAAATGTTTTGCATGTTAGAACAAGTAAGTTTTAGCTATTAATACATTATTAGTACTTTGCTGCTTTTTCTTTAGCAGGTTTAAGAGCAATAGCTTGCCTAGACACCGATTCAAATCTTGTAACACTTAAGAATTATTTTAGGTCAGGGTTGACTCTATTGATGTACACTTTGCTTTAAATTAAATTATAGGTTTGTTAATGGCTTCATCATTCCTAGCAATTTGTCTCTTGTCACCCTCAAACAGATCAACAATCATGCCTCCTTGAAATGCAGATTTCTTCTTTTTTTTTTGCAACTTCTAGGCATAGGCTTTATGATGGGTGGGTTCCAATTTGGGGAAAAAAAGTCACAACAATGACTACAAATTTCAGTTAATAGGTTTTATCATAAAATTATAGGTGTCTGTTTTCTTCCTTTGTGCCTGTGAAGACAAAACAAAGTTTTCGTAACATTGAGGATGTTTTGAATAGAGTAAGTTGTAGGCCTTTCTACACTACGGCTTCCTTTATCAATGACAGTATGCATGAATCAAACTTTAAATGCTGGAAGTTGACATTTCCTTTGTGTTCTTGATAAAGATGTCTGTGATCACTTTCAGGATATACTGTATATCTATTGTGAATGCGGCAAAATTACTTTTACCTACCCTTGCATACGAATGAGCAAAAAGCTACTTAGGTGGCCTGTTTTAGAATACCCTTAAATAAAGACTGTCCACTTCAGAAAGTAAATCAAGGATACTCACTGTATTCTAAGCTATCTGCCTGGAACCACTTGCAAATCAATACTTTATACTCCAAATCAATACATCTACTTAAATATTACCCTTTTATATTGTAGCGCTGTAGCCTTGCAACCTCCAGAATCGAGCGTTTGCTTATGCCTTAATATGTGGAGTTTGCACCATGCTTGGTGGGTTTCCTCTGGGTACTTTGGTTTCCTTTCAGTCCAAAGACATGCATAAGATTACATATCAAGATTATGCTAATTGTCGTTCTGTAACTCTATACAGAATAAGCAGTATAGAAGATGAATGAAAATTCCAAGTTTACATTTTTATAACATCATTGTCAACTTGGTTTCATTTGACTAATAGTTGCTGATATTGATGCTGTTGAGAATTTATCTTCACTTAAAGAGAGTGATGCGTCCTTTATTCTGTCTATCATTCTCCCTCTTTCATCTAGGTTCAATAAATTAGGTTCCAAAGTTTCATCTTTCCCATAAACGCTGCACATTAATATTGCTGGCAACTCTGTTATGTTTATCATCTTTACATTGATTAATAACTGTTCAAGCCGAGTCTCTGCTGTAACTCATAAACGTTAACTGAGGTAAAAGTTATGCTGGAACCAGTAAACAAGACTTAAAGTGGGACAGTGAGAAAAGAATGTCACAATTCCATATGTTTCGTAAAAATTTAAATAGAATAACTTCAAATTATTGATTTTTCATCTAAGATCAGTTGTTTTCCTGTGCATTCAAGAAGTTATGGAAAAACACAATGGATATTAAATTTTTGTTAAAAACTTTAAAAGTAAAGCTTCCTAAAGAAGTAAAGCACCAGCGGAGGAAAATGTTAACATGAAAAGCATGATATGCAAAATACGTTTCAAGGAGTATGTGTACAATGGTAACTACTAGTTGGCCTACAGTCACAATGTACTTCCTGCTTTGACAGCTGTGTCATGTATGCAACATTAATATATTTGGTAATAGAATTTGTGTGTAATGTACTCTGGGTGTAGTAATAGTAAATGGTGGTGAGATTGGGTTAAACAAGTGCAAGAAGCTTTATACTGTTTGATTAACCTGCTTATTATTCCATCATCAATTGATGGAATCATCAAATCATCAAAAACCTAATAATTTGCCATAATTACTTCTCAGTATATAGTATGTGAAAACCCTGGGCTGTGAGGGACCATCTGACAGTTGAGTTTTCCCCCCACAGGTTTGAAATATACTTGCAATGGTAGCCCTTAGGTTTATCACAACATACAACAGACAACCATTTGCTATGTTTTAGTACATATACTGTGTGTGTATATATATAGCTCAGGATTGTACAGTATAGTGACAAACCTCTTGTTTTTTTTTTTCAACCTAGTTAATATGATGCACTGAATTTTACTTCATTTTAACCAACTAACCAAAAATGATTTACATATACAAAGAAATACCACAGTGTCATAAGATTACATGTTTCTATGGTTGTTTTTGGTTGGTCCTGTGACCAATAATAATAATCGCGTTATGTGAGTTCTACATTTTTGTCCTGTCTTTCCCATATTGTGGGAGCCGTAAAATTTATAAGTTTAAAAAGTAGTGGCTCTTCGTGACTTATCAGAAAACAGAAATGCACAGTTTTTTGCCTGGAGCCTCCTCCATGAACACACTCCTTCATTATAAGCGTTTTTGTTTTTTAGATTGTTTTGTATTTTTAAATCATTCATTGACCGACAGTTCACCTTGTGTTGTTGACACAGATTCTTCTTGAGTGAGTTTTATGGATTAATTGTCTTGGATTTATTAAAGAAGGGCCTGTTCACCATGTGAAACTGTGTTTCTGTGCAGAGCTTGTGTGACCGACAGTTCGCCCTTCTTATTCTTTATACGGCAGCTGGTGTCTACTGCATTTACTGCCTCTCGTTACACCACTCTCATGCTACCGCTCCTGTACCTGTTTATTCTGTGAGCAGTTACAGTCTAGACTTTTTCTGTTCAGTGCATGTTCTAAATTATTTTCATAATTTTTTTGTTTTGTAAAGTTGCTTTGTAACAATGACAAATGTGTTCGAATCGTTATAGAAATTAAATTTAATTAAATTGTCTTTCAGCTTTGTAAATATTTTACTATATTGTCAGCGTAGGAAACATGCAAACTGAAATCTCTTTTGAATTATTTATTGCCATCCTACCATGTCTTTAAAATGGATAACTGCCATAATATTGTCCTTTATCACATTATTCCTCACTGATATGAACATTATCTTCTTTAACTTGTGTTTTCCAGGTAGCACTGCATCACACCCCTGTCCCAGGCCACTCCTGGTAGGGGACGAAGGATTCCACTAGCCTGAGAAGTCAGAAAGCGCCACGATGGACGACATCTTCACTCAGTGCAGAGAGGGTAACGCTGTAGCCGTCCGCCTCTGGCTGGACAACACGGAGAACGACCTTAACCAGGGGTAATTACACTTCCAGAAACATCTGAACTGTGTCTGAAATGCCTCCAACCTTTAGTGAAAACCAGCTGAATCATGAAAGTGGACGTAAAAGGTTGTTCAGTTTTAAATAATTTCTTTGTGTAGTGAGATTTTATCATCCTATGGGTCTAATAATAAAAAAAAAAAATGGTCAGACTTTTGAGTCTGTAATGTACTGAATCTGTCAACAGGCAGGATTTTTATTTCTCATGGCTTTCCCCACGCTATTTGCATAGTGGTAAAATTTTGCAATTATGTTTATTTTTGCTATGTGTTTCATTTTAGCCGCATTTTTCTGGTTCTTAAATCGGGAGAGTATGTTCTCTGTTTGTAAGATATTGTGTAAGTGAGTATGATGGGAATTTGAATCATTCACGTTAAAAGAGCCATTATTTGAATGAGGTGGTAGTAGACTGCAGTTCACTCTCTCCTGGAGGGTGCTGGCGATGGTCCACAGTTTTCAGAGGAACTTTTGATTGCTGGATAATAGTGTGTGGTGAGGTTGCCAATGTTTTTCCTCTCGCATTCTTCCTCTTAGCAAGTAAACACTACAAACCTTTCCTGACAGTTAAGTTGTTTTCCACTAAAGATGTGCAATGCAGCCAGTGTAGGCTTCTTCAGAAAGGTGACACAGTGGAAAAAAAAGCTGTGCACATGCTTGAGAAGAGAAATGAAAGTGTGTCCCTATATGGCGCAAAGATATACAACATTTATCCATGACTCCACTCTAGACAGCACTTCCAGCCAAGCGACCAGAGCTGCATCGAAATAGGTAATGAAATCATTTTCTGTGCTTAATCCAAGAATACTTGAAGCAGATCACTTTCATTCAGTTCATATTTATGCAGACATCTGGGCAAAAGTTTATTCCGATTTTAGCTCTGCAAGTTCTGTTGCCAAAAGCAATGTTTTTAGAACCTGTGCTAGCTGAGGAAAATTTAATATGATTTTTTTTTTTTAAGTAAGTTGAGGAAAGAGATGTTTTAGTAACACTCCCAGTGGGGAGTTATAACATGCTTGAACGTTGTCATTGTCTGATGGGTGGATCACAAGCATCTGCATGTTTGTAACAGGCAACACTTCTGTGTTTGTAATTTGGATGCCGTCACGTGACTAGAGTCGAGAAAATCGTCACATCCGTTGTAGATTCTATCTAGGCATTTCCTGGATGCCTGGAACAGTCCTGCTCCTCTGAAACAGACTATTGAAGGATCATTATAATGATAAAACTTGGCATACTTTTCTGTCAGTGATGGCCATTATTGCAGTGTGACTAATGTAAGGGATGTGTCATATTACATGTAGTTTCTAGTATTATACTGACTCAGAGGTAGGAGGGGAAAGGAAGAGGCAGACTGCTCAGGAATGACTGGGGTAAATAGTTTCCATACTATGAGCTCACTAACCAGAGCATTTTGACTTGAGCCATACCAGTGCAGTTCTCTCCCTCTCTCTCTCCTCCCCTTTCTCCCCCCCCTCACTCTCTCTCCATCTGTCTGTGTTCGAGCAGCATTTGAACGTCATTCAGTCACTTGTGTCTGGAGCTTATAATGAAATTTATTTGGAAAATATTATAAAATAGAGGCGGGAATCTCTTGTGAGGCGTATAAAGTACATTTTCAGCTTTTTGAGGGCTGTAGAAGGCATTTCGATGTCGTGACCCTATGCTGTTGTAGGAGGGGACAGGAAATGGCAAAACAGCAGGCCTGCATAAATGACCATAAGAGCTTAAAGATTTTAGTTATAGACTGATCTTATCTGAGAGTAAGCAGTAGTCAGTTTGAGGACGGTTTTTTTTTTTTTTTTTTTTTTTTTGAGGGTCAGAAATCCTGAAGAAGATTACTGTAATTAGCCTTACACTGATTGGTTCAAGTTTTTTTTTTTTTTTAAGTTTAAACTAGCAACACATTTTGTGGTTGGCATTCGGGAAAATAACTTTCGTCAGAAGACCTCTGTATACTAAGGCATTACTTAAATTGATTCCATGAAAGCTGGTGTATAGAAGCAACGAAGAAGAGAAGTAACAGAATGTGGCTATAAGACTGAAAATAGCTTGACCTTCTCTCATATCCTCTTTCGAGGGTTGGATGATTATATTGTACAGTATACCATTGCATTTAAAAGCAGCACCAGTACCCCTTTAATTATATAAAATAAAATAAAAACTGATGTGTAATGTGTGCTGAAAATCATGGAAAAATCTTTTTAATATTGTGTTTTCCAGACCTGGAAAAGTCATGGGATTTTTGAAAGCGAATAGTATTTTAAAGTATGTTGTGTATGAAAAAGTATGAATGTTTGTGTGTGCACAGGTGAGTGTGGGTGTAACGGTGAGATGGCGTTAAACGTCCGTCCGGTAGTTCAGTAACAGTGTTCAGTTCAACGTCTCGGTGCGGCTGAACTGTTGAGGACTGTCGAGCCTTTTGCCATCAAAGTTGGAATGGGCGCTAAAATGAAGACAGTATGCAACCCTCCTCGGGCTGCGTTTTTAAACAGCGCGTTTCCTCAAAGCAGGTTAATCTAAAGCCACACTGAGGTTTTAGGGGTGTGACTTTTACACATTTACCGGTAACAGCTCTGACAACAAAAGCGCAAGCATCAGTGAGTTACTACGCAAGCATAGAAGGCAGCTTTGTGCAAACTCATAATCTGAAGTAAACATGGGTGTAGTGCTGCCGGAGTGCACCGGAACCACACTCCCAGTGACGAGTAATAATATCTGCATAATCCAGTTGAAATTCATATAAAGATAGTAAATTTAAGCATCCTCTATGGCACATGTAAAGGGTTACCCTTATCCGGAGCAATTTACATTTATCTCATTTATACATCAGAGTAGTGTTGTCACAATACAAGATTTTTAATATTGATACTGTCGAAACTTTTTGATAACGTCTCTCTGAATCAGAGGAAGTAGACTTCTATATATTTCTATAAAAATATTACGGTGATTAAATGTGTTATCGCGAATGCCCTTATTCATTTTTGAGATAGTGTGCCTGGAAGACATTTTGATGAGACTGATTAGACATATAATCTAGGAGTAGATTATTTCATTGACTTGTCTGAATTTTCCTAAAATCTAGCTGCTGTAATCATCTCATCTCTAATCCATTTATAACATTTGTTAGCAGAAACATTGGAAACAATGCATATCAACACCTAGGATAAAAATTACCTCTCTAACTGAAAGTAAATGCAGCAGAAGACAGGTGTAATAAATGTCCCGGATGCCCACTCCTCTGGCAGAAACCATCCATAATGCCATGCAGTAACAAGTGGTCACAGGAGACCTGCCCGTCTCACTTGAAATAGCAGGTGTAAACAGGGCCAGGTGGTGACTTGTGAACATATCCGTCAATGCCGTGATGTCTACAGGACAGTCCTGGTGCAGAGTGTGTGCTCTCCTGAAACCCACATTAGTCTAGAGATGTCACTAGACTCTTAATTTGTTTTATTAATTTGTTTGGGGGTGTGGGGTGTGTGGGGGGGGGGGGGGGGATGTAAAGTTGGTCTGATTATAACATTGTTGTTGCAAAAAAGGTTTCATTATCTGACTTGTGCCTAATTGACCGGTTGGGGTGTATTATCTAATCCAATAATACTGTTTATTTTATTTTATTTTTATTTTTATTTTTTTAAGAAAATGATTATACAGAAATTATGTTCACGAAATAACATATGTTTGTTTTTTTTTCTGGTGGGGAATTTCCTCTAAAGTAGAATGTGTGGTCCACATCTTACATCTTGTCTTGACCCATCATGTCAAGCACTTCTGCAAGTCTTCAACAAACACAGGAAACATATTTAGCTACTGTTGATTGAAAAAACTAAACCCAGGCACTTAACAGTCGTAAAAAAGTAATACAGAATAGAACAACTTTAGTTGATTTACAAGTTATTAGAATGGAAATTAAATCAGATTTGTCACTCATTAGGTTGTGAGCTGTACTCAAGGTTTAGGTTCTGTTTTGCCTGTTTAAACTGCTGTCTGTAAGGCCTGTAATAGTCTTGCATAGTTTTGCCCAAACTAATATTTGTGCAGTCTGTCAGTCGGTTGTTCTTTTACACTCTCGGGATCCTTGTAATGATGTACGCCTTTTGGACTTCACATCCTTACAAGGACAAGTGAGTGTCTTTCAAGGAAACGCACACCACCCACACGTTCTAAAAAGGCAAGGGAGGGATGGACGGCAGTATAATTTCCCATCTTCCCCTCTTGCTTCACTAATTCTCCCTGTTCAGTCGACGATAGTGTCCGTCTATACTCTTAGGAGTTGTTTCTGGAAGCTGTGTGATAATGAACCACTTCTGCTGTGGCGATGCATATCTGTTTTGCAGAAGGAAACCAGATAGAAGTTTAAAAAAAAAAACACTTTCTTTGTCTTGTTGCTTGTGTAACATTCGTTTTAAAGATCGTTCACTAACCCACATTCTGGCAGTTATAAAATATCCTTTGAGATACGTTTTGAAAGTTTTGCTCAGAACCGTTGTTTCTTTTTAATCTCTCTGTCTAGGAGTTTTGGCCCTTCCGTTTTAAATGGAATCAGTCCAAAGACCTTTAAACTCTTGCTCGTTCCTGCCACCAGTTTTGTATGTGTGTGGTCAGTGGTCATGTTGTAAAGCAGAATGAGAAACCCTAGCAGCTGTCTTAAGGTTATGTGTCCTCAGGAGAAGAGGAAACCCTTTCTATGCAAATTGCTCCTTGGATAAAATTACTGTGGAACTACTACCGTGGAGTCCTCTGAGTAATTAAGAAAGATTTTCATTGCCTGTGGCAGTTTGTAAAATGTATTCTTGCGCTATTCATTAGCAGATGTAATTAGCCCCGCAGCGGTACAGTGTGAGGTTCAGCCGCAGTGCTGATATCAGCATTTAGTGTAACATCTTTACTCTGACTGTGAAAAAGGAAATGGATGGCCAGTGAAAGAATCCTGCATTCAAATATAAATAAAGCCTGGTGTTGAGTTAGGGAGCGTGTCACCCACCGATGGGGGAGGGAGGATGCGGTGCAGACAGCAGAGGGCCGGTTAACTGCTGTTTATATTTAACCCGACAGGGCAGGCTTATAGACTGACAGCTGAGACTAGGATCACCCGCTGTGTGTGTAGAGAGAGAGGACGCCAGAGCTGTCTGTGGCCAGTGGTTGTTTAATACAGAAAAAAAAGCCTAAAAAAATGAGCAGTGGTATGAACAGTTTAGAAAGAGATTATTTCCCGTACATGCAAATGAATCGGTTACATAACTTGGTCAGTCTTTTGTAGTGTGTAGGACACAAGCAGTCCTGGTTGTGATGTGAAGTAACTTGAACATGTGTGTTTACCAAAGCAGTTAATGCAGCATAAAAGTACTGGGTATAAACAGTTGCACAGTGACTGCAATATTAAAATTAAATGTCTAGTGTATATTGTATTTTTTATTTTTTTTTTTACTGCGTTCAAGCCTAAAGCCTGAACTGTTACTGATTTTATCTGACTGTAAGGCTTGTCTGTTTTTTTTTTATGTTTCAGAGATGATCACGGATTCAGTCCGCTGCACTGGGCGTGTCGGGAGGGCCGCTCCAATGTGGTGGACATGCTAATTATGAGAGGAGCCCGCATCAATGTGATGAACCGAGGAGATGACACACCGCTCCACCTGGCTGCTAGCCACGGACACCGCGACATTCTGGGCAAGGTTTGCAGGATCAGTATGCACATACACAAGCCTGTATAAGGCAGTCTAGCATGATTCAGGCAAAGTGTTAAAGTTTGCATTCCCACACACACGCAGACACACACACACACGGCAAGTACGGACATAAACAAACCATATCTGGTAGTTTCATTCTATGTGAGTTATAAATAAAGTTATAAATGATAAAAACCAACCACAAACTTTCTTCTGTGCAGTAAACATGCCTGTTGAGTTTTGTGTTAAAATATTAGCATTTTTCTGAAATGTTACTGTTGTGACGATGCATTTATCCTAATCAGGGAAAAGAAAAAAAAATTGTATAAAAGCTGTTTAGTTTATAAAACATTAACTTTCAGCTGCTTTAAAGCCATGTTTTTGGCTGGTTTGAATATTATACTTTTTTATAGTGTACAGAATGGTGTGTTTTGTGTTTATACTTTATGTTCAGCTAATCCAGTGCAAAGCAGACACCAATGCTTCTAACGAACACGGTAACACCCCCCTCCACTACGCCTGCTTCTGGGGCCATGACTTGGTGGCTGAGGTGAGTTTACGCCTCCCTCTGTTGGACATAATATAGAACAATGTAGGCACATCGTGTTCCACACGTAACCCCCTGAGCTAAAATATGTGGTTTAAAGAAATGTTGGGCTTGATTTAAAATCATATTTACCCAGCCTTTATACTGTCAGTGGCCACTTAATTGGGTACACCTACCTTCTATATCAGTGTTGTGCAATATGTGGACCTTGAAGGTAATACTTGAGGTTATTTACAGTAAATAAATGAGAATGTTAAATATACATTTATGTAAACGGTATAAATGTGCTGAAGATGCTGCGTTTTCCTTTGGGAGTGTCAAGAATGGGCAGGATTAGGGATGAGTATATTAGAGGCACAGTGCAGGTAGGACAAAATGAAAGAGACCATATTAAGATGGTTTGGACATGTACACAGGAGGGATGAGGGGTATATCGGCAGGAGAATGGAGGAGACGAGAAAGGCCCAAGAAGAGGTTTATGGATGTGGTAAGGGAGGAGGTTGGAGTGACAAGGGAAGATGTGGTAGATGGAGACAAAATGGTCCGCTCTGGCGACCTTTAACGGGAGCAGCCGGGAGATGAAGAAGAATTTGGTTTGCATGGGCTACTGAAGAATTTCAGATTTAAAATAAGAATGTTTTTAAATGGATGCTCTATGCGATTTATTCATTTTTGTATTCATGATGCAAACCCACAAAGCACATCAGTTAAAAAGTATACAAGTTTATAAGGACAGTTTTAGTGCAAAGCAATTAGTTTAATCTTGTGATTACAGTCTGGCTGCATTTATTGTCACTTTCATAGATCATAACTGCATAGTATAGCTGAAAGTTCACAGTTGATGTGTGAAATTTGTCAACCCTTTAATACACTAGCATCTAATGCTGCTATCGATCGAGAGGGTCTACCATAGGACCATAATTGGTCAGGTATTTTATGCGTAATTCGGGACATATTTTGTGTTAACTGTTTGCTACCACTTAATGGATTGAGACATTGTGTACTTCAGTGATCCTAGTGCTACAGTACCAGTCAGAAATCTGGACATGGCTTCTAATTTTACCGTCTTTCTTGATTTTTTATTTATTTATTTATTTATTTATTTATTTATTTTCTCTCTACATTGTAAAATGATTACGTAGGTATCCAAAATGTGCAATAATCTCCTTGAGGGGGGACTGGTAACTCTAAATTAATTTTTGAAGCTACAGGTAAATTTTGTTTTTGCTTTCTTGGGATGATCTTCATGAGAGCCAGTTCCATCATGGTGCTTGTTGGGTTTTTAAAAAAATGCACTTGACAATACTGTTCTTGTAAGAACTATTCCAGAACAGCTGACTGCTGTTCTTACTTAATTACATACAGTACTTCCATATGTGTTATTCCATAGGTTTAAAATCTACAGTATTGTTCTAGATTATGTAAAAAAAAAAAAATATATATATATATAAAACAAAAACCACTGAGTTAGAAGGTGTGTTCAAACTTTTTAATTGTATTGTCTGTCACTGGTGAACAGATCTAAGAAGACAAGTTGGACAAAGAGCAACCCTAAGGTGTACAGTCCTGGATTAGGTTTACCAGGGAAGTGTAGTCATTTAGAAGAAGTAGGATGGGGATCAGGTGCAATGCAAGTCAAGCAGACTAAGCCTTTGTATTGGAAACTGGCATATGAAGAGAATATATTTGTCTGCTTTTGAAATTTGCTTCAGGAAATGTATCCATCTTCACTGCAAAGCACCACCCAATGACTTCTGAAGCATGCAGCTGAATCTGCACAGATGTGACTCGTTACCCTTTAGAATACGTCCTGCTGCCATCACATTATCAAGCTGAAAATAGTCTCACTGGCAGCCACAAATGCCCATGCCACAAGATGAAGTAGTATGTTTCGACTCATGACCAGTTGCTTCCTTTTTAACATTTACATTGTTGTAAACCCCTTTGAACTTAGTTTGGTCTTCTCCGGATTGTTGACTATGATAAAGTTATGCCTACCTGCAGGTAAAGTGTTTGTAATCTGGACAATCAATTTCTCACCAGATAAAGAGTTATTCTGTTATCTGTAAATAGTTATGTTCTGTGTTTGTTCTTTCAGAACTTTTAGAGTTCAACAGTGCATTCTTTTATTTTAGAGATGTACCAAGTGCACCAACTGGACACAACTATCTCTTTCCTTTCCTTTTCTCAACAAAATAATGTTTTTGGGCTTATGATGGTAGTATCTAGTAACAGTATCTACTTTTGATTCAAACATAGTGTGGTAGACATCTGGAAAAACATTCATTTTGTCAGTGTCCAAATACTGAGTGACCCAACTGTAAAAAAAATTTTTTTAAAAATGTAAGAAAAGAAGAAGAAGATGATGTGGCTTGGAGTCAGTGGTTGTGACAGTAGCGCTGGTGTGCAGTGGTGCACGTCTGTCGTGTGGAAACTTGTTTGGGTGAGAAACTATGGAGGAAAAAATTTTGGGCGGCCTTAAAGTTGTTCTGGGCGAACTGCTCAGCTTTTCCAAAAGGGGGTACATGATCATGCTGTTCTATTGTGGAAATGCATGGGAGTGTTGACATCTACTGGTGATATTGTTAAGTGATGGAAGGAGCAATTCGAGGATATTCTTAAACCATTACACATACCCTCTCTTAACAAGATAGTGCTAGAAATATCTGATGTTGTAGAGTCCCTCTCTGTGTCTCATGTTATTATAGTGAATGGAAACATTCTTAACATTTGAAGGACAAGGTTGGAGTTGTGCGGTTAACATGCATCTTCAACTTTGTGTGGCGATGTGAGGCTTTGTCTGGCAAGCTGGGATGGTGGTCCATATTTTTAAAAGAGGGTGTATTCCAGTTATAGGAGAAATCGCATGGCTCAGTCTTCTGTGAAAAGCCCATGTCAGGGTTCTGGAGTAATGTTGGTTTCCATTTCCATCAAGGGTGTGTCTCGTCTCCCCTACTGTTTATGGTTTCCATCAACAGGATGTGAAGAGACAGCCAAGGTTGGATAAATTTGCAGTATAGGGTGGCCAAGAGGAACCATAACTGTTATTTAAAGATGATATTCTCTTGGTGCCATCTGAAGTTGGGTGCAGATCTGCAAATCCAGGACCATGTTTCTGTCACAGAAAAGCATGACATGCTCCCCAAAGCTGAGGGGAGAGACCTTCCTGTTGTTGGAAGAGTTTCAGTACCTTGGTATTGCATTCATGTCTAAAGGGCGTGAGAATGACATGGATTATGAGGAGTCTCCCAAGTCTGCTCCCACTAGAGTTGTATTAGGCACATCCCACAGGATGGAGACCTCAGTAGAGAGATTATCACATAGTTGGTCCCCCAGGAGGAGCTGAAGAACCAGAGTTTATGGATCAACAAGTCTGGGATGATCTTCTTGCCTTTTGCCACCATGACCATCACCAGGAAAATTTTTATAAAAAATGAAGTGAATGAATACATTAATTAAACAAATTAATTAACATCTTTTAACATTTAAGTGATCAGACTTTGACCCCTCCAGATACTTTAAACTTTTACCTTAGCTGTGTTTTTAAAATCCTACTCAGCCCTAATCAACCGGATACACTCATACAAATGCAAGACCCACTAACAAGCCACAAGGATATGGCAGTTCCTTCCTACTTAATTATATGTTAATGGAGGCTACAGAAAAATTGTACATAACAGATAGACTACAGTTAGTTACTGTAGACCTAATACTGCACATGTACAGGATCAATTCCAAGTGAATATAAATAGAATATTGTTTGTACCTACTGAATATTTTAATCTCTAAAGAATTAACTTCCTTCTATTAGTTTTGTTGTTGTTGTTGTTTGCATTTGCTATTATTTTAAGTACCTCTGTTTTTTAGGATCTTGTCAATAATGGTGCTCAGGTGAGCATTTGTAACAAATACGGAGAAACACCATTGGACAAAGCCAAGCCACACCTGCGTGACCATCTGAAAGGTTTGTGACAAACCATTTTAACTCATGAGACACTGAAATTCATTTAAATATGAAAGCGCATAATGTACTATGTTAATCACATTAACGGAAACCATGTTTATTTAGAAATGGCTGAGAAGCAAGGACAGAATCTGACCAAAGTTCCCTTTAAGGACACCTTCTGGAAGGGCACAACTCGAACACGACCACGTAAGCAAAAACAAACGTGGAAAATATGTATTTAGGATTTACTGTATGTCCATCTTCTCAAAGCAAGATGTCTAAATCATTACATTGTTTGAGTGTATTGTTTTTTATTTATAGGCAATGGTACACTAAACAAACATGCCGGCATAGATTACAAGCAGCTCTCATTTCTATCTAAAATCAATGAAAATCACTCAGGAGAGGTGAGCCCAGTCCTATGTTGTAAACATTGCCCAAAGCCAAATAAATCAAATAAATAAATAACACTTTTTTTTTTCTATGAATATTTTTTTATTACTACTCTCTTCATGGTAGTTGTGGAAGGGCCGCTGGCAAGGGACAGAAATTGTAGTGAAGGTGCTCCATGTTCGGGACTGGACCACCAGAAAGAGTCGGGATTTTAATGAGGAATACCCCAAACTGAGGTAACTTGTAATCTTTTTTCTAGAGAGCCTGCTTCATTTCTAGCCTCTGTGTTTCGTGCTCACACAGGAGCTAGGAGTTTGATTTTGATACTTGACTTGTATGAAACAAATGTGCTCTTAAATGTTTGTCTTCAAGCTGCCGTGTGTGTGTGTGTGTGTGTGTGTGTGTGTGTGTGTGTGTGTGTGTGTGTGTGTGTGTGTGTGTGTGTGTGTGTGTGTGTGTCACCCTATTAGAATTTTCTCCCATCCCAACGTCTTGCCCATGTTGGGTGGGTGTCAGTCACCTCCTGCTCCTCACCCCGTCATCATTACACACTGGATGCCCTATGGTTCCCTTTACAACGTGCTTCATGAGGGCACCAGTGAGTAGAGTTTTATAAACACATTTTATAAAAATTTGACAACTCATAAATGTCTTTTATTTTTGTCTTATAAGTGTCTTTGGTATTTCCTTATGACATCACAATTTCACATTTTTTGTGTAAAACATGATTGAGTTCTAAATAATTTATTGCTTCCTCTTTAGACTTTGTGGTGGATCAGATGCAGGCGGTGAAGTTTGCTCTGGATATTGCCTGCGGGATGGCCTTCCTTCACACACTGGAGCCCATGATTCCACGTCACTATCTCAACAGCAAGAGTGTCATGGTAAGGACAAAACTAAATGCGGTATGCTCTAAAATATACAGTACTGAAACTCCTTCATCTCGGTCACGCATATATATTTGCCGACGGGGCAAAGCTCCAGCTGTATGGATTCCCAGGAGTGAAAAGGAAGTTGTGTTGTGCAGTTGTTGTTGGAATTTGGATTCTCGGCGGAGGAAGAAGTATTCATAGTCAAGTATTATTTCCGCTTGTATGATATTGGTCGTGAGCAAGGGACTTTGCCTGCATTACGCGAGCAAATCGCCTCCTTTTGCAGGAGTCTGTAGCAGAACAACAAGGGTTGTTTCAGGAACCCTGGTTGAGAATCCATGTGAATGACATGAACATTGTCTACAGCAAGGCGGTGCACACACTCCGAACACTTACATTACACATACTATGATAAATCAAAAAACTATATAATAATGTGTGTTAGTTCATTTCTCCTGAAAGTATATTATATGTTGTGTACTGTATATGTAATATTGTTTGCCTATTTCAGTACTGTATATTTTGGCGCATACTGTTGGGCCTTAAGAATGCTAATATGTTTGTCAAAAAAAATGCAATATTCCAAATTAGGAACTATGGAAGCGTACAAATAGAAGAAGTGAGTTTGTTTCAGCAACTAGTTCTGATTTTTACTTTCTGCCAAATACAGTAGGTCAAAATTACAACACGAGTTCAGTTTGCGGGCTCTACTACTACTACTGTATACATTTAAAATACTAAAACTAGTAAAATACCTGACCTTTTTAATTTTCTGAAAAATGTAAGCCAAAGTTAGTTCTTACATCCCAGTGCTTTGTTTTAATGAATTTTCTTTGGTCCTTGATGTGAATGAACAGATAGATGAGGACATGACAGCCAGGATAAGCATGGCAGACGTGAAGTTCTCTTTCCAGTGTCCAGGCAGGATGTATTCTCCAGCATGGATGGCCCCTGAAGGTACCTCGCTATCACTTGGCGATTTATTAAATTTTTTATTTTTATTTTTTCGTTTTTGTTTGTTTACTGTTTTTATGTGCTCCCCTCAGCTCTGCAGAAGAAGCCAGAGGAAATTAACCGGCGCTCTGCAGACATGTGGAGCTTTGCTGTGCTGCTCTGGGAACTGGTCACCAGAGAGGTACCATTTGCTGATCTCTCCAACATGGAGATCGGCATGAAGGTAAGGCGCATTTTGTTAGCAGGGAGAAAATGAGGTTGCTCTGTTTACAATGCAGTAATTGATTAATGCTTGTTTTGTTTATTCGTAAAGTTTATTTTGAACATTAATGTTTAAAGTATTTTTAATGTTTAACATATGATGTTATTTATAATGTTTATTTTCATCTGAAACAGGAACAATATTTTAGTTTAAAAAAGAGTAGTAATGATATCACGAAGTTATTTTTAAAGGCTTTGTACACATTGTTTGCTTAACAAAAATTTGATCTTGTTTCTTATAAAAGATTACCATTTTTGGGATAAAACTTACTTCATCTTGATAACAGTGACAACATGTATACAAATATGCAAGTTTTTATTTATTTATTTATTTATTTATTTATTTATTTTTTATGAAGATGAAAAAATTCAATTATGGTTCCCATGACAGTCCACTGAGCACAAGCAGATTTTTTCCCCCTTAAAGTTGTCAGTTTCCTGTCTCTAAATATTTATGTAAATCTATGCATGATATTTTTATGCAATAGCATATCTGGAATTTATTTTTCATCCTTACCTTACTCATTTGTCCTGCAGGTGGCACTAGAGGGTCTGCGTCCCACCATCCCGCCTGGCATCTCGCCCCACATCTGCAAACTTATGAGGATCTGCATGAACGAAGATCCTGCCAAGAGGCCCAAATTCGACATGATCGTGCCCATCCTGGAGAAGATGCAAGACAAATAAAGAGCCCTGATTGTTCTCTCTACACTCTACTCTGCAGCTCCCCTGCGCATCAACAACCTCCTCACCTTCTTCATATGCTGACTGCACCAGTATTGCCTTAAACCCGCCATTCACCAAAGTGCTCTGTGTCACTGCATCCTTTCAGCAACAAAAAGCACGTTTGTACTTTGTACGCAATGGACTGTTGAGTGTTATCCTTGCTGTCTCTTGTACTGTTCTTTGTGATACACAATCATTTGATAATTGTGTATGTTTGTCTGTATGTATGACTGCTCTGTGTAAGGGGTTTATGGAGATAGATATGGAATTATTTAAATGCCTCTTAATAGCCATAAATCAACGTGTCTGTGATGAGGAGCATGTGACACAGCGAATGTACTGTAACAACTCAAACATACCATCTAACCACTAGTCTCGTCATTTCATTGTTCATCATCGCTGTCCTTCGTGGGGGCCATATTTAACCATTATTCACTGCTTGTGAAGTCTTTCTCAAAACAGTCTTGTTTAAGTCTTGCGATGTATGTTTCTTAATCTTTTGTGGCAAACGGAGTATTCGTGTTCTAACGCCATGCAAGGGAATTATATATGCAATGAATATAAGTATTTGATCTGATGTACCATGTTAGCTTTGTTCACCCCTTTTTAGCAGTCATTCATTAATTTGAATGTTTTGAGTGTGCGCAAAAAAAAAAAAAAAGTGTTTCCCGCCAAGACTTGTAACATGCAATAGCTAATGCTGATTTTATGTCTCATCAAGCACCTAGTTATCAAATAGCAAACTGCTCAAAGCATTATGGTGAAATTCTATAATGCATGTCTGCGGTTATTTTTTAGGTCATTTCTTGTTTTGTTTTGGTCAAGGCCAGGAGAAAAGTGGCGTTTTTTCTGCTATGCATGACTTTTGCTTTATTTCATTAACTAATGTTTCTGTTCTATCTAATCTAATCTCCACTGTCCATGTTGTGTGGTGAAAAGTACCATTCTAAACAATTTTATACTGTCTGTATACATATGTGTATTTTTCAAACATGGGGAGATGCATCTGCTAACCCATGACTGCTTTATGAACCTCTGTTAACACTACATCTATACACTAGCTCTACGTTTTCTGTTTTCATTGTCCAGTGTGAGCTTCTCAGTGTTTAAAAAGAGCCAGAGAGAGAAATGATCATAGATTTCCTGCATCACAGTTAAATACAGTATATTCGATCAGTAACAGATTTTTTTTTTTTTCGACTCTAGCTTTAAGTAAACCACAGCTCTGGAGGAAGAGATCTTTATCATTTAAATTATCTCACTAGTTCTTTGATTCCAGCTGATATTTTGAATAAAATTTTGTGGCCATTTGTTTCTTATTTTGAAAATATGGGCTGTTTATATATTTTTTCATGTTAACAGAAGTTTACAACTGAACAGAAAAAAAAAAAGAACAAATAAAGTGCTTTGGCCTTGCTTAACCCAATTTGCCTCCGTAATCTGGAAAATTGTTTTCAAGAGGGTTGTTTCTTATATACTGTATATACACCTAGAATGGCAGGTGATGCATCACCTTCTCTGAGACTTTGTTTTGTTTAGTTTTTACCATCAGCAAATTTAGCAAATTTGTTCATATAATGGTTTAGTTAACATTCTAAGTTTTACTTCTATGAAAGCCACAATAGGCAAAAGAAAAAAGGCTGTCACAAACAGTGCGGTGAGCACAACTGCCATTATTTTTACTGATCTTATGGGAAGGAGTACTCTTTACTCTGGGTTAAAGTGCATTTTGTATTTTTGCTTCTTCTTTCTTTTTAATGACTCTTCCATGACCAGAAAACACAACTGACCTGACTGAGAGATGTTGCATGTAAAGTACAAGTGTCAGACTGGATACAGAAAGGGGCGAAAGCATGCACCCACATGGACCTGCTTTAAATTCAACATCTCTCTCCATCAGTCCAGCTGTGTTTTCTAGCCAGGCACAGTTGACTAAAAAAAAAAAAAAAAGCATATATGAAACGCATTTCATATTGCAGTCCTTATAGTCCATATATTTTCTTACTCACCAAAGGATAAAATAATGTGGTCCTTTCGAGCACAGTGCACAAGACACTTGGGATTAATTAACCTCAGATGAAGTCAAGAAGCCAGCCAACATCCTGGAGTATGCATAACAAAGGAGTTGTGGACAACTTGGAGAAGGTGATTCACCCTACAGCTGGAGGATGACTGCCCGAGGTGGGTTGGATCCTGCTGCAGTCGTCCATGTGAACTTCAGCAGATAACTTCAGATGACATGCATCTTTTATCGGATGTCCATTTTCTCTGTCTAATCCATCTTTACAGTGAGACCACTGCTTTCATTTAATATAGTTTTATTTAGACCTATTTTTGACACAGTATAGCGATGTGCCTTTATACTTTGGTTAGTAAACATGCAGCTTCGATATTTTGGTTTTAGTGCCTGATATGGGACATGCAGTTTTAAATACCAATGCATTTATATATATATATTTAAATGTACAGATAGCATCGTGCGTCATCGTCAATGTGAGCATGCATATGTGAAACTATTGTCCTTTTTTGCGGAATAGGACGTTGAGATGTGCATGGCCATGTGTATTTTTATCTATAACAAAGCACACTTCCAGGAAAGCGTGTTACTTCCTTTTAGGGTCTAGTATAAGTAATCACATCTGCTCCAACAAACTCAACCACATTTATTTATAGTAAGTTTTTAAATAAAAGTCACAATTGTAATGTATTTCAGTTCAAACCAGTGAAATTCTCATAACATATAAATGATATATATTTTAATATATATTATATGCATTCACATATTTCTGCTGATGTATTTGTTGTATTACTTGTTTTATTTTATTTCTAATTATTTTCTTTCTCAGGTGCATGATTATAGTAAATGGATCCTGGTCATGTGACTAATATTACCTTCCTCATAAAAAAAAAATGTTAATATTAAACATACATAATTCATGTCACTGGCCTTAAAATCACAAAAAATACATAAAATGCTTCTAGTGTTTTACAAAACCAAACTTAAATTTGGGCCACTTTAGGAAGAGGTGGGATTAAAAGTTTGACTGATTGGAATTAGAGGGACTTTAAGATTTAGGACAAGATGAGTCGTGTGAATCTCAAACTCTCATTACATGCTGTATATGTGTTGATCAACAACAACAGCACACACATACAGTCACAATTCAACATGTGTTCACATTCTACAGTCTGGTGCTGTGTGGCTCCAAAAGGTTCCCTTTTCTATATGTGGATTGCATAAATCATGTCGGTATGAGTCACAGAAATTGTGCTTTGTTTATTTGTAGTATGGAGCATATTAATCTCATTCTGTATGCATTCCATAACCAGGGATAATGCCCACGCCTTAAATAACCAGGGAATAATGTCTATGCCTTAAATAACCATGGAATAATGTCCATGCCTTAAATAACCGAGGAATAATGTCCACGCCTTAAATAACCGGGGAATAATGTCCACGCCTTAAATAACCGGGGAATAATGTCCACGCCTTAAATAACCATGGAATAATGTCCACGCCTTAAATAACCGGGGAATAATGTCCACGCCTTAAATAACCATGGAATAATGTCCACGCCTTAAATAACCAGGGATAATGCCCACGCCTTAAATAACCAGGGATAATGCCCACGCCTTAAATAACCAGGGAATAATGTCCACGCCTTAAATAACCATGGAATAATGTCCACGCCTTAAATAACCATGGAATAATGTCCACGCCTTAAATAACCGGGGAATAATGTCCACGCCTTAAATAA